>PVIA01003416.1:0-169836 GCA_004024845.1 Tonatia bakeri | reverse complement strand
TATTATATGAAATGTTAAAGGAACTTACCTAAGAAAAAGAATATTAAAAATATGAACAGTAAAAAAAGTCATCAAATGGAGGGTTAGCAACAGGGAAGTAGGAGGAGGAGGGAGGGGGAAAAGATATAGAGAATAAGTAGCATAGACAGTAGGTAGAAAATAGACAGGGGGAGGGTAAGAATAGTATGGGAAATGTAGAAGCTAAAGAATTTATTACACATGGACATGAACTAAAGGGGGGAATGTGGGTGGGAGGGGGTGTGCAGGATGGAGGGGAATGAAGGGGGGACATGGCACAACTGTAATAGCATAATCAATAAAACATTAAAAAGAAAGAAAGAAAACACAAGTCAGAAAAACAGACCCGAGGGGCAGCTTGATGATATGTATTAACCATAAACATCACAGCAATTGTGTTGATTATGTTCAGGGAAATAAGTTAGAGAATTTCAGTGGAGAACTACTGTGACTCTCCGAGCAATGCTACTTTGCAGCTGCCCCTGAAACGGAGCTGAGCTTTTCATTTCTTTTCTTTTTCTTTTCTCTTTTCTTTTCTTTTATTTCCTTTTTCTTTTCTTTTTAAAAGATTTTATGTGTTTATTTTTAGAGAAAGGGGAAAGGGGGAGAGGGGAGAAACAGGGAGAAAAACATCAATCTGTTGCCTCTCTCACACCCCCTACTGGGGACAGAACCCACGGCCCAGGCTCCTGCCCTGACTGGGAGTTGAACCCTTGACCTTCTGGTCTGTGGGATGGCGCCCCACCCACCGAGCTGCACCAGTCACAGTGAAAAGAGGCCTTTTTAAGAAATCACAGCAGAAATTGTGTGTGCCATCATGAACCTGGGTCTGCGGAGGTGGGAGGATGCCCTACGGAGGATCCTGGGGCAGCACCAGAGACACAGGGAGCAGGCACAGTTGGAAGGCCCGGCGGTTTTCCAGTAGCTTCTGCAGTTGTGGGGAAATGAAGTAGGAGTGGGCAGCCCACAGAAAGGGCAGGAGCAGAAAGGGCAGGGGTGTGAGCAGGGTTGAGCCGGCCCTGGATGGCCCCTGGGGAAGCAATGGCATCAGAGCCAGGGAAAGAACCCCCACTGGAAGGAGCAGCCCTGAGCTCTGCAGAGAGGTGAGCTGACACTAGAGGGCCCCTCATGGTGACCCCGATGTTGGGGACTTTGGGTGGCAGGGCTGGCGAAGCACCTTCTCAGAGCAGAAGGGTGTGGGCTGGGCAGAGCTTGGTTGTGGAACAGACAGTTACGGTTTGGAATCAGCTCTTAGGAAATGGGAGAAGCTGTGGGTCACTGCCCCCTCCCCAGGGCTCCCAAGACACTGAGGGCCCAGCTGAGATCAGAGGGGCTGGACCCTGAGCTGTTCTTCACAGTGAAATGTCCTTCTGCGGCCTCGAGGGCACAGGGTGGGTGAGTGGCAGGAGTCAGGTGGGCTGGGAGGGGCTGGGGCCCCCCAGGGGGTGGCCAGGATACACAGAGCCAGGCACTGGGGACTGGGGACTGGGACCACGCCAGCAGATCGCAGCCCCTGTCCCTGAGGGGCCTACCTGACACAGTGGGAGATGCCAGCGGGACAAGAAAGCACCCACACTGTCCTAACACATGCAGCGAGAGGCAGTGAGTACTGAGGGTCAGAGGGGAGGACAGGGCCTGCTGCCTGGTCAGGAGAGGCCCAGGGTGGACAGGGCGCCCAGGGCAGACACAGCCGCTGCTGGGCAGTTTCAAAGCCCCTCTTCCGGGGGCTGAGCACCTGGGCTGAGACAGGAACTGGGCTGTGCCCACGGAAGGATGAGGGCACAGGACAGCGGCAGCGCTGCCTCTCCAGAAGCAGTGGGCAGCCAGCACGGAGGACGACGAGGAGACCGGCTGGCCGAGCTGAGAGTGCGTCCCAGGTGACCTGTACCCCCGGCTGCGGTGGGGTGCCCAGGCCTGACCTCGGGCGGAGGGAGCCTCAGAGCCGGTACCTCCCACCAGCCTACGAGAGGATGTTGAGGTTTTCCTCAGCTCAGGGATACGCGAAAAGGCTCGAGGTGAAGGCCACAGAGGGGTTCCTGCCGGGGCTCTGGGTGCCGAGGGCCCAGGTCCATTCCAAAATGCGGGGGCAGTGGGGGCAGCAGTGGCCCCAGTGAGGGCAGAATCCTCCAGTAGATCCGGGGGTGGGGACCCCTGAGCCTGCCTTGAACTTCATCTCCTCTACACAGCCCCCCCTCCCCACAGCCCCCCCCCTCGGGGCCTTCACAGGAACACTTGGACTCCTCTTCCCAAGCAAAGCGACCCCCACCTCCGACACCTGGCCCCGCCCCCTCTGCATCAGCGACGGAGCCGCCTCACAGCTCTTTCCCAGACGGCAGGTGCCTGGCCTTTCCGTGGTTCCATTCAAACCCTGTGTTCCCCACTGCTGTCCTGGCCGGTCCCTCTGCTGAGACTGTCCTCGCTTGTCCCTTGTCCCTTCTCTTCTTTACCCTTCAAGGCCTCTTCCCCAGGGTGCACACAGGTCCCTTTCCTCATAAACACATCCTGCCCGTGGAGCAAGCCTTAGCTGCTCTGTCTGCCCTTATATTTGGTATTTTACATGACAATAACTGTCCTCTTTATGAATGATCCTGAAGAACAGAACCCACATGTGTTTCAGACTCACGCTCCAAGAAAATCCTGCACAGTTTTTGGAACATAATAAGGGGTTCTAGAAGCTGTTCACTTAATCTTCTGATTAGCTGAATTCCAGAATGCACCTCGGTGACCCCTCAGAAGCGACTCTCATGGAGGACTTTCAGGCAGCAGCCCAGGGGCGCCGCACGGAGGTGGTGCTTGGGCTCCAGCACTTTCCTCTCCCGTTTGCAGACCCTCGGGAGAGGCAGCCGCTGGCCGGAGAGGCGCAGGGAGCTCTCAGGCGGTGCTGGGTTCAACCACTTAGAAAACAGGCAGCCTCTGCTCAAGGAGCGTGCACCTGCATCCCCGCGACTCCGCCCTGGAGAGGCGCCAGCACACACTTAAGAACCAGGGCGTGTGCAAAGGGCTCACAGCAGCCAACCCAGAACTGACCCACCGCTACCTCCGGCGCAGAACCCGGGAATAAGCTTTCACGGGGTCGGACACTGCAGTCTTATACCGCCGTGAAAACAATCAGTTGCGTAAAATGGAAAAAGGTCAGCTACGAATAACACCACAGACAATCTCATCAGATGCTGAGCAAACGAGGCCAAACCCAAGACTGCCTGCTGCACAGCTGCCCCGACGCACAGCCGAAACCAACCCACGATGTCAGAGGCTGGAGCAGTGGGTGCGTGTTTGGAAGAGGGAGGGGGAAACGGGCGGGAGAAGATGTGCGGTCTCTGCAGGGCTGCGTGCACCTCGCGATGACGCCCTGAGACGCACAGCTGTAACCCTGTGGGCTCCTCTGCACACGACACGCTTCGACGAGAAGCAGTCACGACGACACAGGGGCTCGGCTGTCCCTGCAGTGACGTCTGCAGACCTGGGCTCCCTCCCGAGTCCTCTCTTCCCAGACCCACCCAGCCACTTCACCCTCCACACTTTGAAGAAGAGAAGGGCAGTGACCCAGCCTCCCTCCCCTGGACCGCCACCGGGCAGCCACAGGCAGAGGCTCCTCCTTGAGCAGCGAGAGCTCAGACACCCTCTGCGTGAACGGCAGGCAGGCAGCCCTGGGAGCCGAGCCCAGAGACTGCTGCCTGGGCCCTTATTTCGTGCACAGCCTTTGGGCATGCGCAGCCTCCAGTGTGTCCTTTGGGGTTTCCTCAGAAGTTGGGGTTCTAAGTGGATTTTAGGACCAAGGCCCACTCTTGTGGGCAGTGACTTGAAGGCCCCACTCCCCAGCTCACCTGACCCCCCAAATCATCCCAATCTGCCTCTAAGGGACTTGAAAAATTCATGTATTCACTCAACTACCATGTTTTGAGCTCCTGCTGTGTTGGATGCTTTGTTGCACAGCTGTAATCATATGTCGAGATTCCTGTGACAGACGTCATCTCCATGAACAAAAGGGCCGTCCACCTCTGCGCCCTCCATACCTGCCCAGTGTCGGTACAGCTGCTCAGAACACGTCAGGGAGCCCTGGCCAGCGTGGCACAGTTGGTTGAGCATTGATGGTTAAGCAAAATGTTGCCGGTTCAATTCCCGGTCAGGCCAGGTTAAGCCCAGTCCCCAGTTGGGGGTGTGCAAGAGGCAACCTGTTGGTGTTTCTCTCACATATCGATGTTTCTCTCCTCCTCTTTCTCCCTCCCTTCCCCTCTCTCTAACAATAAATAAATAAAATATTTAAAAATAAATAAACATATAAAATATTTATAAATAAATAAATAAATACAATCTTCAAGAACAAAGTCCTTGGAATCTAATGAACAAACTGCACGCGGAGAATGGGGGCAGGCGCAGATGGAGAGCAGCATGACAGCTGGTGGCGGGGGAGGGCCTGGAGGGACTGAGCAGACAGGAAAAAGGACTCATGGACGTGGTCAACACTGTGGTGACTGCTGGGGGCGGGGGGTGCAAGGGGACTAAACGGTAATGGGAAAATACCGTAATGATTAAATTTTTTTTAAAAGACCAGGGAAAGGGCGAGAATAGATTGGGAGATGTGACTGTAAAAGCAATTAGAACATTTCACAATGTGATGTAACAATGTTACTCAATGCATGTCCTTTTAAGTTAAAAATGTGGAGGTCTCCCTATGATCCCAGTTAGGACGATGAAAAACCCCAGAAAGGAGCCACATGATAAAGCCTCATCATCACCAGACTTTCCACCTCACCTTCCGCTCAGTCAGAAACAGAGGAAGGGGCACGGACAGTCCCTCTTCCCGACTGCGGCTCAGAAATGAGGTGACGTAAGTGTCTGTCCTGCCTCCCTGGGGCTGCGGAGCATGAGCAGTCACGGGTCACGGGGGGACTCGCTTCCCCAAGCCTCTGCGGGCTCCTGTCTCTCTCGCGCCCAGTCCTCACACCCCCACGAAGCAGGCACCACTGCGGCCCTCATTTGAAATACAAGAAACTGCACTGACCCCTGGGCACTGCAGTTTATTGCCCTGCAAAGTGAAAGGTCACCAGTTCGATTTCCGATTTCTGATCAGGGCACATGCCTGGGTTGCCAGCGAGGTCCCTTGTTGGGAGCACGCAAGAGCCAATCAATCAACGTTTCTCTCGCACATCGATGTTTCTCTCCCTCTCTTTCTCCCTCCCTTCCCCTCTCTCCAAAAAAGAATAACATATTAAAAAATAAATAAATGAATAAAATAGAGACTTCTGGGCAAGATGGAGGCATAGGTAGATACACTGTGCCTCCTTGCACAACCAAAAGAAGGAGAACAACAAATTTAAAAACAAAAAACAACCAGAACTGATAGAAAATCGAACTGTATGGAAGTCCAACAACCAAGGAGTTAAAGAAGAAACATTCATCCAGACCAGTAGGAGGGGCGGAGACAGGCAGCCGGGCAGAGAGGATGTGTGGCACAGCAGCAGACTGTGGACCCGGGCGGTCCCACATTCGAGTGCAGATGAACCGGGAGGAGCAACTGGGAGCGAGACAGACCTCACTCCCAGTTGTTGGAGAGACCCCCAGGGTCCTGGAATGCACACAAACCCACCCAGGAATCAGCACCAGAAGCTACCCATCAGCCCAGTTTGCTTGTGGGTAGAGGCAGAAGTGACTGAAAGCCGGCAGAGAGCTGAACAAGTGGCACTGTTCCCCTCGGACCCCTCCCCACATACAGCATCACAACTCAGGGACATGGGTTGCCCCACCCTGGTGAACACCTTAGGTTCCACCCCTTACTAGTAACAGGCACCCTGAGACCGCCCCCCAAAAAAATGGCCCAAATGAAAGAACAGATCAAAGCCCCAGAAAAAAAATACAACTAAGCAATGAAGAGATAGCCAACCTATCAGATGCAGAGTTCAAAACGCCGGTAATCAGGATGCTCACAGAAATGGTTGAGTATGGTTGCAAAATAGAGGAAAAGGTGAAGGCTGTGAAAAGTGAAATGAAGGAAAAAGTGCAGGGAACCAACAGTGAAGGGAAGGAAACTGGAACTCTAATCAATGGTTTGGACCAGAAGGAATAAATAAACATTCAACCAGAACAGAATGAAGAAACAAGAATTCAAAAAAATGAGGAGAAGCTTAGGAACCTCCAGGACATCTTTAAATGTTCCAGCATCTGAATCATGGGGGTGCCAGAGGACAAGAGGAAAAGCAAGAAGTTGAAAACTACTTTGAAAAAATAATGAAGGAGAACTTCCCTAATACGGCAAAGAAAATAGACTTCCAGGAAGTCCAGGGAGCTCAGAGAGTCCCAAAGAAGTTGGACCCAAGGAAGCACACACCAAGGCACATCAAAAGTACATTACCCAAGATTAAAAGTGAGGAGAGAATCTTAAAAGGGGCAAGAGAAAAGGAGACAGTTACCTACAAAGGAGTTCCCATCACACTGTCAGCTGATTTCTCAAAAGGAACCTTACAGGCAAGAAGGGGCTGGAAAGAAGTATTTGAAGTCATGAATGGCAAGAACCTATATCCAAGGTTGCTCTATCTGGCAAAGCTATCACCTAGAATGGAAGGGCAGATAAAGTCCTTTCCAGATAAAGTCAAGTTCAAGGAGTTCATCATCGTCAAGCCCTTATTCTATGAAATTTTAAAGGAACTTATCTAAGAAAAAGATAAAAAATATTAACAGTAAAATGACAACAAACTCACAACTATCAACAACTGAACTGAAAACAAAAACGAAAACAAGCTAAGCAAACAACTAGAACAGGAAAAGAATCACAGAAATGAGATCACATGGAGGGTTATCAGTGAGGAGGGGGAGGGGATAAAGGGAGAAAAGGTACAGGGAATAAGTAGCATAATTGGTAGGCACAAAATAGACAGGGGGAGGTTAAGAATAGTATAGGAAATGGAGAAGCAAAAGAACTTATATGTACGACCCATGGACATGAACTAAAGGGGCAGAATCCAGGTGGGAGGGGTGTGCAGGACAGAGGGGAATAAAGGGGAATATACTGTAATAGCATAATCAATAAAATGTATTTAAAAATAATAAAAACAACAAAAATTAAAATAAATAAAATAAAAGGGAGAAACTGAGAAACAGGGGGTGAGTTCTGATCCCCAAAGCCACAGAGGTGGTCCGAGTTTTCCCCAGTGAAACTCTGCAGGGCGGAGATAAACTCTCACTTCATTCATTCAGTAAATCTGAACAGAAAGTCTGTCTGTGCCAGATGCTGTTCCAGATGCTGAAGACACAGCGGTGAACAAAACAGGCCGAAGCCCCGGCCTCAAGGACATCGCACCCTAGTGAGGGACAGTGGGGCCTGGGGACAGAAGATCAGTCCCTAAGCAGGAGGACAGCAGGTAAGATGGAGGTGGCTCCTGCAGAGGAAATGCAGCAGGGAGGGTGGCGGGGCGCTGCAGGGTGGTGGGGCTGACATGTTGTTGGGGAAGACATCGCTGAGAAGGTGGCGTTTGAGGGGAACCCGGAGGAGCTCGGTGAGAAAGCCCCGGGGGAAAGGGAGGAGCCTGAGCTTGGGGACCAGCAGCCGGTGTGGCTGAAACGCAGTGGGTGGCAGAGAGGAAGGGCAGGAAGTCAGGGAGGTCGGAGCCGGAGACCACCATACCTCGTGTGGCTTTTCTCGGCATGAAGTCAGCAGCAGCCTGTGGGAGACTTTTGCAAATGAGAGCGTGAGCTTCTTCCATGTGTCTTAAACTGATGGCGTTCCCCAGTAACCCCACTTGTAAAGGAAATGTTTCAGTCACCCTGCCTCCTGATGGAATGCAATGGGGGAAAGAAGCATCACTTTTGTGGTGTTCATGGCAAAAATCCTATCTCCTGAATTACACGAGGAAACATCAGACAAGCCCAGGTGGAGGGGTCACTGCACAAAACAACGACGTGTATTCCAAAAACGTCCCTGTCACGAAGAAAGGTTGTGGAAGAGTTATGTAGACTGAAAATAATTAAGGATAACCCTGGCTGGTATGGCTCAGTAGGTTGAGTGCCAGCCTGTGAACCGAAGGGTCGCTGGTTCGATTCCCAGTCAGGGCACATGCCTGGGTTGTGGGCTGGGTCCCCAGTAGGGGGTGCACAAGAGGCAACCACATATTGATGGTTCTCTCCCTCTCTTTCTCCTTCCCTTCCCCTCTGTCTAAAATAAATAAATAAAAATAAAAATGAAAAAAATGACTAAGGACGTAACAAGTGAATCTAATACACGATCCTGATTGGATTCTGAATCAGGAAAAAGTAGTGTAAAGCACATCATTGGGATAATGCGTCATATTTAAACGTGGGCTCCATATTTGGTAGCATCAACACTAAGCACACCGAACTTGACCGCTGTAAGGATATGATGTGACATGGGAATGTTCCGCTCTTGAAATGATCAGGAGAGTAAAGGGGCATCACTCTAAACGTTTCAACAAAAGCATTACTATCTTCTGCTCATACACACACAGACACACACACAGAGAAGGGGAACGAGAGCAAATGTGGTTAAACATGGACGGACGGGTCTAGGTGACGGAAATGCGAGGATTCTGTGTACTATTACTACAATGACTCTGGAACTCCCAGACTGCTTCAAACTGTAAGTTTTAAACATTGAAACAGACAAAGAGCGGTTTCCATCAGCTCACGCCAGGCCACCCCCATGGGGGACGCAGCAGGCAGGTCCCTCTGCCCAAGCCCTTCCCCCACCCTGTGCCCAGACCCCCGGCCCAGCGTCGCCCATGCAGTGCGGGTCTGCAGAGACAGCAGAGACACCGTGCTGGCCAGACACGGAGCAGGACAGGGCTCGTCCCTTGTCACACAGACTCGTCAGCTTCGTCTCAGCCTCGACCTTCGGTCACTCTCATCCCCCGGGCAAGACTGCCAATCCTGCCCACCTGACCTGGGCCTCCTAACAGACCCCGATACCTCGGTTTCCACCCTCTACACCCAGGGAGCCCCTCTCCCTCGCCCCCAACCCAAGTCACCCCTCCCAGGTGGTTCTCTGGCCCCTAAGGCCTTGGTGCCGCAGGAGGAGGCCCCAGGCCAGGCAGGCAGCGCCTCTGGGGCTGCTGTCCACACCTCCCTCCAGGACGCCTCCTCGGGGCACAACAACCTACCGTTCCTGAGCTCCAGAGCCACCCAACTCCCTTAGGGGAACCCAGGCGCGAGGCCCACTTGATTCTCCTTCCCGCTGGTGATGAGTGGCTATTACCGTGGTCCTTCCTACAGCCGGCAGGAGGGACACTTCCTCTCACCACACACAAACACAAAGTGAAGCCCCAGGCCATCGGATCATGGGCAACTGGCCTGTCTCCTCTGGGCCCTATGCTAGCCTTGCTGGTCCGACTCAGGGCCCACAGCTGTCAGCAGCTGCTCAGCCTCGTTCCAAGTGACAGCAGCAGCCACCCCGTCCAGAGGCATGGGACCTGACCTGCTTCCCTGAGGCCAATGCAGCCCCTCCCTGTGCAGACAGGGCCCCTCACCTTGGCTCTGATGTCCAGTGAGGACCAGGAGGGCGAGGGTGAGAGCCAGCCCCAGCATCCCCAGCAGGGCAGAAGGGCAGCGGGCTCTGCCTGTCCGCAGATGTGCCATGTACACAGGCGCCCCACTGCCGGTCCGGCCGCAGTTTCCTCAAGCAGAGCCTCCTCATTGACTGAGAGCTGAGAGGCTGCAGAGAAACCACAGGCCCTGGACCTGACAGTTTCCACCAACCGAACCGCACAGTTGGCTTCCAGTGGGCGGGGCTCCCCGTGACTCACAAACCACCTCGAAATCCTGAGCCTCACTCTCCCTGGCCCAGCTGCTTGTGGGAAGGCAGGCGCCATGATTTCCCAACCTGCACTCTCTGGCAATGCGGGGAAGCCTGCATGGGGACCAAGCAGCCATTGGCCAAGCCTGTCCCACCCGCAGAGCACTGTGAGGGTGCAGGGAAAGGGTGCGAGGGTGTGCCCGAGAGGTGCAGCCCTAGATAAGCGGGGGGTTGTGGAAGAAGAGGAGCTGGGGGTGCGAGAAAAGCCTGCCAGCTCCGGGTGTTCTCAACTTGACGTCACGGCTTCTGCGATTGTGAACTGAAACACTTCCCTGAGATTTTGCTTTGCCCCAGTTCCCCATCTGCACTTCTACATTCCCTCCCTTCTCTCACGGAGGGCCTGACCTCTGTTTCCTCTTCCCATGGCCGGGCGGGGGCAGGGACCATTTCCTTTCTTCTGCTTTCCTCACCAGCCCTTCTCACCTTCCTTCCCTCCATCCACTCCCATGGCCCGCCCCCCCCCCCCGTGTGAAGTTGGGCTGGGGGTGGCTGACGGCCTGGGGGGGCGGGGGCTGGGGGGGGCCCCTGCAGGTGGCAGTGATCTTTCTGCATTTGGAGTCAGGACACCAAGCTGCCCCATAGCTCTTTCATGCGCATTCTGCAGAATTCAGGCTCCGGAGCCTGGGCTGGCTTCATACAGCTACATGCCCTTGAGCAGGCACTGGACGTTTGTGCCTCTTTCCTCCTCTGAAACCGGGATAATACTGACACCTTCCTCTCAGGGGTGAGGACTAACTGCATCCCAGCATTCAAAGCACTTAGCAGGACCCAGAGCATCGGTGGGAGCTCCAGGGCCGTTGTCACGGAGTGACTGCTCTGCAGCCTGCCCTCCAACCCGGTGGGTGCTTCCTACGGAACGTTTCCTGTCACCTGAGCTCGTGGCTCCTAAATCCGTGGCCCCACTCAGGAAAACACAGCCTGGCTTCTCACCCATCGAGTTCTACAGAGTGCCCATCTTCTGACGCCTTTCATAAAAAACTCCCCATGATGGCTTTACCCACCATCTGTGCTGCAACCGTGGAAAACTGTAGCCCACCCCACCGCCCTTTTCCCACTGTTCTGCAAGTGCTGGCTCTGACGTGTAGCTGGTAGACGAACAGCCTGTTGGTATAAGAATGCTAGAAACTAACTTCAGAAGGGACAGACCCGACCTTCTGGCATCCCGGCTCCAGGAGATTTGCTGACCTTCAAGTGTGCATCCAAGGTGACTAAGCCAGGGTGAGGCACACACTGGACTGTCACCTGCCTCGGTGGAAAGGACTGTTCTCCTCGGCACGTGGAGAACCTTGCAAACCCCTCCCTGGATGTCTTTGTTCTCTTCCCCTCTCCTTCCTTGTAAAACCTCTGTCTGCACTGAGGGGGAGACGGGCTCTGAGACAAGAGTCCCCCATCACCCTGGTGGCCAGCACCTGAATAAACCCTCTTCCATCAGCACCTGCCTCTCGAGTTTGGCTTTCGTAGCAGCGGGCAGCCGAGCCTGTGTGCGTGACTGTGCCAGCCCTTCTCAGCCTGAACATCTTTACAGATGCCGACCGGTGCTTCTTGGGCTGCTCACTTCCAAAAACAGGCCCCGAGGGCTGACAGGCTCTGCCCCCCCATGTGTGCTACTTGGGCGCATCTGCGGAGCCGCAGGCAGCTTTTCCTTCCCTGCCGCACACGCAGTCACTCCAGACACCATGCGAACTGCCAGGGAGGAAACCCTCTCCGTCTGCACTTCCAGCTGCCACGGCTGATCTGACCCTTGAAATGACATGAGACAGAAATGTGACTGTGCGGAAACTCCACTTCTTTGACCGGGGCCTTTCTCCTTCCTGTCCATCCGCTCCCTTCCTTATTCGTTAAACACTTGGGACGCCAGATTCTGCTCAGCGTCAAACTGTCTTAAGAACAAAGCCTCAGGTCCCATGACCACAGAGACAGAGTTTCAGGTGAAGCTGAAGATGACATCTTGACCTCAGCTGTGTCTCGGCCCAGGCCCAGGAACGCAGACCCCTCTGGGGACCACATCCTCTTGAAACCAGACAGAACAACGCCATGGCGGACAGCAGGACCTGACGGTCCCCAACCATCCCTACCCTGCCCCACCTGAGCACTGCAGTCCACGGCCCCAACTCCTTAGGCCACTATGATTAGTGACCTTTCCCCCACATGACCTGTCCCCTGAAAGCCATCGGGGAGCCGGGTGTTTGAGCACAAATGCACCCGTGACTCCGGGCTTGGAGCCATTTCCTCGACTAATAAATAAAACCAGTTTCCCGGCTGTGAGCTGCTGCTCATGCTCCACTGGGCTTTGAGGCAGGTGGCCAAGGAACCCTTGTGGTCTAGCAACACGAACAGAAAAAAATAAATTTCACACTTAGGGAAGCTCACAGAAACATGAGACTCCCCAAAGTGACCAAAGCAGACAGTTTCCATACCTTTTAGACAAATAAACAATTAACTTTTTAAGAATTGACAAGACAAACCATTCTGGGCTCAGTGCAGCGAATTAGCCAAGAAGTAACAAGGCTTGTTTCTAGCCTGACTTCCCGTTCTGGTGAAAAACATGTCTCTCTGCTTCCCCTTGCGAGGAGGGTGCCTTTCACAGAGCAGGTTGGTCTCCTGCTTTAAGGGGGACAGAGGACAGAGTGTCCTTGCACTGGCTGTTTCTTAAGTAACTTTAATTTAAAAGAATCCATATGCCAGAGAGGCACATTTTGGGGCTGCCTGCCTTGAACCCCATCAGAACAGAATCAGGGGCCACAGGCCTCTTAGGAATGTTGCCAAAACTTCGGTGAAAGGGGTGAGACAGGCCTGCACCCTAGACTCGTCCTTGGTACTCACTCCCTCGCCACCCCATGATGCCCGCACCAGGTTTCTTTGGGGAGGGGACCTCTCAGCCATAGCCTTTTTGTCACAGGTGATGTGTCCCGGGGAAGGTTTCGTTATGGTCCTTGGTGGCCACCTTCAGCTGTGAGCTGGGCTGGGGCAAGAAGAGCTCGAACCCTGGGGCCTGGCCACCTTTACCCTCCTCGTTCCCTCTGGGCCTGCGGCCTGCGGCACTGGCTCCCCACTGGCACCAAACCTGGGGGCAGCAACGTTTACAACTCCAGGGCCTGGGGTCCTCTGTCCCTGCTCCCGCTGCCCTCCGCTGGCACACGAGCGACAGAGGGTGATAACGCTGGTGACGGCCGGTGTGTTGGCTCCTCGCTGACCCTGATTCACACAGTCTGGACCGGACCCCCACTCATTCACCATTCGTCGAAGAGCAGACAGACACTGGGCGAGGACAACGAACACAAGCTTCCCACCCTCCGGGATGTGGGTGACATCAGCTAAGACGCAAATATACGGACTGCTTTGTTATCACTTCCCGTAATTTAAGAGTCCACGCAGAACGGACTAGAGGCGGAAACTGGATTTCCCCGCTGCTCTGAAGGGCCTCCCTGGGGGTGGACCTCCACAGCCCTTGCATCCTCTCCTCGTCATCTCCACAGACGCCCGGGTTTTCCATCTACTCCTGCTCCCTTCTGGCCCCGGTGACCCGGCCCTCACCCTCGTCATCCTCATCACCCCCGTCCAGCTGCCCCCACCCACGAGGCCCTGAGCTCCTTTCTCCCCAGAGATGTTATATAAGGCCTGGATCAAAGGGATTTTAAAGTCAGCTTCAAAAACAAATGAGGTCTCCTGCTTTCCTTTCCTTCATTGAGTTTACTGGGGCGACTCTGGGTGATGACAGCGGGCCGGCTCCAGCCGAGCACGTGGATGACGCACATCGTAGTGCGTCGGCCACCCCGAGCGTTCTAGCTTCAACCAGGAGCAACGCGCCCACTTCTGAGCCGTGGTCTGTCTTTGTGCAGCCTGGGACCTAGGAGCGGTTCTTACGTTTTTAAATGACTTGGGGAAAATCAAGTTAATTATTTCAAGACACGCAGGGATGACGACGTTCACATGTCAGTGTCCACACATGAAGCCTGACAGAAACGCAGCCACACTCCGCTCCTGCACAGCTGTGAGCTTGGACACAGGGCTTCCACTGGGAGAACCGCAGGGCCTCCAACGTCTCAAACCGTTAATTTTCTGCCAGCATCTTTGGCTCGCCCTGTGGACACCTGGGGCAAAGCTCACCTTCCTCAGCTGAGAAAACACTTACGAACAAGAAGTTATTGAAGTGAAGCAAGGCACACGTGTCTGAGGAATATCGGGGAGACCTGGCCCCCTGTGGACCTGGTGACAGTTGAGTGTGTGGGGTGGCACCCAGTGGGCAGCAGACCAGCACGGACGGCCGGTGACCCGGGAAACACGGCCATTCGACGCCTTCGAACAAGTGAGCCAGGGCTGCACTGCCCAGCGCGTTTTACTGAGATGTGAACGTTGGGTCGTGTACTTTTCTTCACAGAACTTTTTGGTTTACTAAACTTTTGTAATAGTCAAGAAATTCTCTAGCCACTTACTGAAAGTTTACAAACTCCTGGACTAAGATATCCAGTCTGAGAGTACACACGGGCAGGACCTCTGATGGGGGCAGTTTCTCAGGGCGCTTCACAGGCCTTGCCCAGTTGGCTTCTAAATTTGCTTCATAGGGTGGATAGTGCCAGCGATTTTTATGTGACAAACTGAGACTGGAAGGACTCTGCCAACAGCACAAAAAAGGCTAGAGTGAAAACAAGATCTGCCCCAAAACCGCCTTCTTCCCACTACACGACACCCCCTTCCAGCTCGGAACTGCAGTCTGCTGTGGACACCCAGTCCCTGGTCCCAACAGTCTCCCTCGGGGCCATCGCTGCACCGGCCTCCCGACACTGGGACTGTGCCTCTGTCTCGCCCGGGTCTTTGATTCCGCAGTGGACACTGATTCCTGTGAAAGTCCCTGCCAGACAGTCCTCAGTCCCTTCACCACCCAGACCACTTCCTGTGCGCGCCCGGCTGTCTGACATCACCTCGCAGAGGCCCCGAAGACAGAGTTTGCTTGCAGGCAGCAGCGGTCTCGGAGATGGGCTGATCGTCCCCACCACTGAGATCTTGCAGTCCCCTTTTCCAAGCTAATGAAGTCCGTTCCTTCTAACTCCTTGCTGCCTTTACCTGGTCGTCCAAGTCACGAGCACAAGCAGTGAAGTTGAACCTGAATTCCAGAAGGTGGCACTCATAGGCCACCCCCCGCCCCCCACCAAGTGCTCACTGCGCTGCTGGAACTATGTTGGGGTGCAAACAAGCCTTACTCACAGTCCAGGGGAAACCCCAGCCACATCATTCCTCCCAGCGTCCTCCTGATAACCAAATCCCCACCTCTATGGAGAAGTTAACTTGTTTCTCTCTTCTCCTCTTTCCCTTTCAGGGCCCGACAGGGCCGCCCCACCGCCACACCCCAGCTGTCTGGAATCCCAGATCCACCACCTGCCCAGTTCTGTTGCAGGAACTCGGAAAAGGTCCCAGTCATCCCTGGGCTGTTCTCCCACCTGTGACACAGGGACAGCAAGAGCAGACAGCAAGTTTCCCAACAAGAGAATTTCCCAACATGTCATTTCACACTAGTCTTACATCTAGGATCAAGAGAGACACTAAATTGGAGCTAGATAAGTCAACATCTCCTTTTTAAAAAAGGTTTTATTTATTTCTAGGGAGGGGGAGGGAGAAAGAGAGGGAGAGAAACACCACTCTGGTTGCCTCTTGCACACCCCCGCACTGGGGACCTGGCCCGAAACCCAGGCATGCGTCCTGACTGGGAATCGAACCAGCCGACCTTTGGTTCAGAGGCCAGTGCACAATCCACTGAGCTACACCAGCCAGGGCAAGACATCTTTAAATGGAAGTTGTGCTTTTAAAATTCCCTTCAAGCTGTCGCCATGCTGCACAGAACAGACTGTTCCCTCACTGAGAAATGGACCGACCCTCCCCTGTACCCTCCTGGCCTTGACCTTGCCTTCTGACAGGCCAATAAGTAACACCCTCAACACTCAACTGATTCATCCCTGGTGCCCGTGGGCCCACCTTACAAGTCACTGAGCTGTAGGAAACGGCCCCGGCCTGTCCCCCCCCACCCGTCATCACCGTGGGGCACGCCCAGTGCAGCCACCCCCCCAGGGGCACAGGCCAAGGGTCAGTGAGGTGCAGCCACCAAGCCTTGGGCAGGCCTACCTCCACTTTGTGACTCAGACTGACAGGAGGACTCTGAAGGGACAAGGGGCTCTGAGTCCCCATCCTTTAAATGTAGAACTTCAGGATTAAACAAACTCAATGTGAAAAACATTTATTACAAAAAACTGGTTCTGACGCTCTACAGTTCAGGCAGACGCGGTCTCCCAGGCGAAGGGGCGGCCCTGAGCTGCTGGGAGAAGTTCCGTGGCCGCTGCAGGTAGCCCACCGAGTGACCGGGTGACCGGGTGGCCGACTCACAGGTAGTGAATCACCTCCGGTTCCTGTGGCCTCGCCCGCCCCCACCCTTCTCCCAACAGGACAACAGTTCCGAAACACACTTGACTCATCTGTTCTCCCAGAACCGTCTGTCTCGTGATCTCTGCCTTTATTGTCTCCCTAGATTTCATTTCCATCTGGACATTTTTTTATTGGCGTGTGACCCTTCCCCGAGAGTTTTTGATTTGGTTTTTGTTGTTCCTTTTGGATCCTGGACAAAAAGCTCAGTTCTTTCAGGGATTTCCAGGTCAGGCTGCAAAGCGGTGCTCAGCACCCTCCCCAGAGATGAAGCAGCAACATGGACACTAGAAGGGCCTGTATCTGCTGGTTACCGATGGACCGGGGACCCGTCGGTGGGGAGACAGCAACTTCGGGGTGAAGGAGGGCCGGAGTGCGAGGAGGCGTGCAAGGCTGGGCAGACCCAGGCACGCACACGGCCGCGGGAACCTGTCCCGAGCGACGTTTTCTTTGAACGGCAGCCCCACTGAATAGAGGAGGAACGGCCACTGTGAGCTTCTGCTGAAGACGCTGCTCTCCAAACAGTGTGAGAAACCTTCCCGCCCCCTCGGGCTGGTGGGGTGCAGGGGGGTGTGACCGGGGCAGAGCCCTGCGCACAGGCACCACCAGAGGGCTCTGGGCCCAGGACGGAAGCCCCACCTTGACCTGAGAACCAGGAAGCGGCAGGGCAGGGAGCGGGCGTGCCCGGGTCTCTGGGAAGCAGGGCACTTCCCCGTCCGCCCAAAGCAGGGAACCGAGAGCCTCCCTCCCCCATGCACAACAGGAACCTTGGACCAACCATGTTTTTATTTCCAGCTACACAAACACACACAAACACAATCGCACCGAAGAGCCAAGAAGCCCCCAGCACACACTCAACGTCAGCTCAGAGCTCAGACCACACACGCAGCTCCAGCTCGGAAACCCACGCTTCTCGTCCCCCCAAAACTGTCCATACGACCAAAGGTCCCGTTTCTCCTAAGACACAGGTGGTGTCAGTCTGCGTGCGTGCAGGACGCTGCAGGAGGACCCCGGGGCACTTCCGGGGGAAGGCAGAGGAGGAAGAGACTGATGTTGCCCCCAAACCACCGTTTCCGCTGGTCCTCAGTGCTGCGGGGGGCCGAGGCTTCAGGCTCAAGATCCCTGTTGGAGGGCCCCTCCGCTCCTCAGGAAAAGGAAGTCTGCGGCACGGCCAAGACTCCCGCTGTTTCCTCATAGGGACAGAGGAGAGCCTGCCCCTAGCAGCACCGGGCAAGGAGGCAGACACGGAGGGGCGGGGGAGGGGCTCCTGGCCGAGGTGATTGAAAACACATCCCAACAAAGGAGAAAGGGGCCCCTGTGGGCCAGAAGACACATCGACAGCCTGTGGAACCACAGCATCTGGGGCCAGAGTCCGGTAGCACCTGAGTAAGGCCGGCTGGGAGGAGGACCAGGGTCACACCAGGAACGAGGAGGTCTGTCTGAACTCCCCCTAGGGAGTAAAACACAAGCTCAGAATCCCCAGACGCCTCACCCCAGGCTGGCAGCCCCTCGCTCCGGCTCCGCCCCCCACACTCACTTCACTGCGAGCGGAGGGCTGGCTGTAAATGACCTTCTTACTCTCGGTCCTGTGGACAAACCAGAAGGTGACGGAGGCACTCAGACCCCGAGCCCCTCTCCCTCAGCTCTGCTGGCCAGCTCTGGAGGTCAGAACCGAGAACTTCCCAGACCACGAGGTCTCGGTGGGGGGAGCGGGCATGTGGAGGGAGAAGGGGCAGTGCGCGGCCACAGGGAGCAGCCCACAGCCCCCACCTCCCACCCCTCCCCGGGGCCCATCGCAGCGTCAGACCACACCCATCAGCGTTCTCGACCTCGGCACCCCAGCACAGCACCTCACTCACCCTTTCTTCGCCCCTGAAAAAGAAGGGGACAGAGAGTGTCAGCAGAGCACACGGCACAAGGGGTGGGGCCCCGCACGGGCCTGGGGTGGGTGGTGGGGGCTCCCGCGGAGAAGAGCCCTGCGCACGCACCCTCGTGTTGGGGGGCACTCACTCCGCAGCGGGGAACGGGCCCTGCACCCAGGACCCAGGCACGGGACAAAAGAGGCCCTGTGAGGGCAAGTCCTTACTGTCGAAGTAGCCACGCCGGTAGGCGAACCAGATGCCGAAAATCAGGGCCCCGAGGAGAATGAGCGTCACCAGGACGGCGGCCACAATGCCCCCCACGTTCAGCTCCACTGCGAGACATGGACGAGAGGGGGCTCACCCACAGCCCCAGCGACACCCTCGCACCTGCAGGGAAGGTGGCCCCCGCCCGGGGCTGAGCCCCAGCCCTGCCGCACCCGTGGTGCCCACCACGCGCACCTGCCTCCATGCGCACTGTGTCGGACATCATGGGCACCCCAAACCCGTTCTGGGCCTTGCAGGAGTACTCTCCCGTGTCAGAGGCTGAGACGGGATCGAAGACCTGGGGGGCGGAAAGCACACCGGTGACCCCTCCAGGAAGCCAAGTACCTGCCCTTGAGGTTCTACAGCCCTAACGCCCAGCTCACCTTGCTGCTTGTTCTTCCTCCCCCCTCAGGGCCCCTGCACCTGCACCCCCACCCTGCCCGCCCCCCTCCATACCAGCTCCCCAGTCTTGGGGTTCAGGCTGTAGGAAGAGTTGCTGAAAGCACGGCTGCTCTTGGGCTCCAGAGGCATCAGGACCCCGTCCCGGTACCAGAGGTACTCCGAGGGCGGGGAGCCGTCCGTCTCCGAGCAGGTCAGCACCGCCCGGCTCCCGATGGTGGCAGAGGAGGGGATGTTCACTGTGGGCTTGGACGGAGGCACTGGAGGGAACAGCAGGCGCTGGTCACGGGGCAGCGAGGGCTGCTGGGAGTGAAGTGGCCGGCGAGAGCAACACCCCAGCCACCAGCTCCAGCGGCTCCTTCGCCAGGCGCTCGCTCCCTCGGGCGGCACGATGGGGCCCGCCCGAAGACACCTACCGAGCACAGTGAGCTGGACGCTGACCTCCCCGTAGGCGGTGCCGCCTTCATCTGAGACCATGCAGGTGTACGTCCCCGTGTCCTCCCGGGTCACGGAGTGGAAGGTGATGCCGGTGTTTGAGAAGGTGACTCGGCCCTCGTAGGGGCCTGCGGGGGAGGGGCCAGGGCAGAGGAGCTGGGGCGCTGGGAGGGACTGGGGGTGGGGACCCGGCACCCAGGAAGGGCAGAGGGAAGGCCTTGGGGACTGGGGACTGGAGCCTGGGCACCCCCTCCCCGGGGTCCGGGCGCCACCGGGAACCAGGCGCAGGGCTCACCTGTGATCTTGCTGTTATAGCAGACGAGGCTGGTGATGTCGCCCTGGGCAAACTTCCACTCCACCCGGGGAGAGGAGAAGCCGGAGTAGGAGCAGGACAACTTGGCGGCTGCAGACAGGCTCACAGTGAGTGGGAGGAAGGGGCAGCAGCATGTGGACAGGACGGGAGGGTCCCCAGGTCCCCAGGGACCTTGGCCTGCTGACCCCTCCCCCTCCACAGCCCTAGCCAACTCACGTTTATTCTCAGGAACTTGGACTTCAGATTCCGAAGTGTACACTGTGCCCCTGCCCCGCGCCAGCGAGCCTGAACAGGAGGAGGGGTGGTCCCGTCAGAGGGGGGCAGCGGTGAAGGCACTGTGTGGGGCCTCTCCAGGCTGAGGCCCAAGGTGCAGGGCTCAGGGGGGCCTGGCTCTTCCCAGTATCCCCCCTCACCAACATCCGGAGCAACCTCCTTCCAAAGCTTTTGGCTGCAACCACAGGCCAATACCTCTTTTATCAGTGAAAAGAGAACATTTCTTTCAAACACAATTTCTCTCGTTTTTTATCCCCCCACCTCCTGTGACTCCCAGCAATCCACTCAGACTCCCACCCGTCCGGGAGCAGCTTCCGAACAGTCACAGTCGGGTCCTGAGCCATGGAGGACTCACCAACAGCCCTGGCACGAAGCCCCGGAGGGAAGGGGGGCCCTCGGCATTTGTAGGGGAGTGTTTCCACAAACACAGTATCATTTGCTCCTTGAAACAAGCCCGACAGACCAGCAGGACAATATTCTTGCTCCAGTCTGACCGGAGGCAGTGAGGGGACTGGCCCAGGGCCACGTGTCCCTCCTGCCTGGAGGAGGAGGGAGAGAGAGGGTGGTGCGTGGCAGGGTGCAGGGGACGCTGAGGAGAGACGAGGCTCCTTAATAACACGGTGGGAGGAGGCCCAGGAGGGGCTAAACCCTCCACAGTGAGGACCTGGCTGAACTCCGGGGACCAGTGGCAGTGTTTACACAATTACTCTCATTCACGCGGCCACAAACTCGGGAAGCCTCACTGCCAGCCCCCCACGCGAGTCCTGCTTTCTCAGAGAAATGCAAGCACCACGTCCACCCCTCCTGCACCCCACAGGGCCCCTGGGTCCCGGGCCCGAGGCCCCCCCACTCACCTCCACTGGGGCGGGCTGGAAGGAGACGTTGACACACATTTTAAAAAATCTGCCTGACACCATAAATTAGCCCAGATAGGCCTTCTCTTCCCAGTGTCACAGATGACCGAATGGCCCACCCTCCAGGGCAAGGGACTGCAGACGCCTTCCGGCAAGCAGACACCCACTGAGACAAGCACCCAGCCCACCCCCACATGCCCTTTCCCCTCTTCTCAGAAACCACGGTGTTTCTCACAAAAGCCCCTGGTCTGAGGGAGACACACAATGGAACGAAATGCCATCTTTTTGAAAGTCAGGCCCATCTTGCCCCGACCAGGTGGCTCAGCTGGTTGCAGCGTCATCCCGTACACCGAGGGCTGCGGGTTCAATTCCTGGCCGAGGAGTTTACAAGAGGCAACTCACCAATGTTTCTCCCTCTCTCCCCCGCCCTCCTTCTCTGAGGGCAATGAAACAGTGTCCTAGAGTTACAAAGAAAAAAGTCGGGCCCACTTTACCTACATTTCTTTCCAATAATGTTACCCTGTATCTGTGTGTCTGGCATTACACTTCAAGGTCCCATCTATAATTAAATGTAATAACAGACAGAA
Organism: Tonatia bakeri; assembly: GCA_004024845.1. Taxonomy (NCBI): domain Eukaryota; kingdom Metazoa; phylum Chordata; class Mammalia; order Chiroptera; family Phyllostomidae; genus Tonatia; species Tonatia bakeri. The sequence continues at coordinate 148,624 of PVIA01003416.1, read as the reverse complement.
ATTAAGTAACATTCTAAACCAAACACTGAGGACGTGGAAGCCTCTCAGTTCCCACCAACAGTGCTGATAATGAAATGTTTTGACTTCTGTCCAAGTCAGCTTTCTCCGCTTCAGTGATCAGAACTTCGTGTTTTTAAGATTCTCAGATTTTACGATTTGCTGTTCATGACGGGCACTGATGCGTGAACCAGGCGCCTTCAGGAAGGAAGAACTCCTCCCGGCCGCTGGGGCTGCAGCCTGAAGAAGGCCCTCAGCCGGACACCCCCCGAGGGCAGCCAGAATGCCTCCTGCCAGGGGCACCCGCGCCTGATCACTGAGGGGCAGACACGTGCCGCCCCCACGCCCCCACGCCCCCACACCAAGGCCCCTCTGCGGCCGGCTGAGGTCTCGTGGGACTTCTGCTGCTCGGTCCTGCTTCCTTGCCCTCCTCCCCACAGGCCTGGACCCCAAGAGCAGTCCCTGATAAATGTCTTAAGACAGCAACTCACACCTGGGAGCAACCCAAGCCACAGCACCGCCCACATAAAGAGCAGCTTCTAATTAGACTAAAAACTAGCCTTTGACATAAAGGGTAACACCAAAAAAGTTTTTTTAATAAAAAGCCCTGAATATGAATTTGGCAGTCAGTTCTGCATTGCTGCTGTCTGCAGTTAAAGCTCCTTTCCAAGTCCTCTCAGACCATGGGATCTAGAACATGCTCAGGAATTACACCTGTGCCCCAGGTGTCCTAGGCCTCTCTTCCCAGGGTCCTTCACCTGCAAGCCGCCCTCCTCCCTCTGGGCAGGGCTGCTGGCCCCCAGCCAGCCCCACCACCACGCCCTTCCTATCAACACAGGACACCAGCCACCCTGGCCCAGCCCCCTCCTGGTTCCTGAACAAGCCTCTGGAACCGGGCTGCCTGCACTCAAACCCCACCTCTGCTGCTTACCAGGCTGTGTGACCCGGGCAACCCATCATCGGTCACGTCGGACCTCATCGGCCCATTTGTAAAACGGGGGTGCAAACAGTTTCTGAATCACAACGCTGCTGCTGAGGGTTTTACAAGCTGCAACACAAAGTACTTCGAAAAGTGTCTGACCCACAGGAAACACCAACTGCTGTGTCTCATTATCGTCCTGCTGCACACGCTCCACTTTCTGACTTCGAGACTCTCTTCAATCACACACAAATAAACCAACAAATATAAATTCTGCCTGGACGATGCACACCCTCCTGCCCACCAGACCATCTCTCCTCTAGCGCTGAAGCTGCCTTGCAGACACGCTTCTCCAGACCCTTCTCGGACGGGCGAGCAGGCAGGAGGCCCTCCCCACCACATCCTGCCTTGCCTGCACACCCACAGTTTCCCTGCCCACCTCCTCATCTGTTCCGTTTCCCCCTGCCTCCTCACAGCACCCTGTGGCCCTTGACCTCAAACTTACACGTGGCCTATTGTGCACACATACCAACGCTCTACTAACACACATGGTACACAAAAATGGAAGGGAATTTCAGCCTTTCCATCATGATGTTTAATTTACTCTTAGGTTCACGAGAAAAGCCACAAAGTCAAAGAAATCAATAGACTTTTGGTCCTTTCATGTACAGAAAACCTAGTACAGATTCACTTAATCTTGCACCCCCTCTAGCTGGAAGTTCCCCTTCTCCAAAATTCTTATTTTTTTTTTTTAAATTTTATGTATTGATTTAGAGAAAGGGGAAGGAAGAAAAAAAGAAACATCAATGTTTGGTTGCTTCTCGAGCACCCCCTGGTGGGGACCTGCTGAAACCCAGGCAGGTGCCCTGACCGGAAATTGAACTGATGACCCTTTGGTGCACAGGCCAGTGCTGAATCCACTGAGCCACACCAGCCAGAGGTCACCCCAAACTTCTTAAGGGAAGTGTCTACACACACCATTTCCAGCCAACACACCCATTCACCACCCAATCAACTGCAGTGTGGCTTTGGTTCTGACCTTGGAATTAAAATTGCTTTGACTGAGGTCACCAACCACCGTATTTCTCAATTCTAAGATGCCCTGATTATAAGATAAGGGCTTCTTGGGGGAAAACTACATTAAACGTATACACAGCTGTAAATCAGATCCCCAAAACACTGACAGTCTTAGAAGCATGAACATGCAACACGTGCTTTCCCGGCCACCTCCCGTGGCCTTTGCTCACACGTGGGCCTGCCCACCCCCGGCCCCAGAGTCACTCCATTCCCCTGGTTTCTGTGTGCTGTCCTCAGACTTGTCTCAGTCTCCATCTTGAACTTTGCTTCCTCTGCCCATCCCTTAATATGAGTGATCCCCGGCATTCCACCCTGGGCCTTCCCTCCGCCGTACCTCTCTCCTGCAGCCCCAAAGTGACCTATGCCCATACCCAGCCAGCTCCAGCCACTGCCTCTCACCTGAGCTGCAGGCTCTCCCCGCCCCTCATGCCTCCCACCACCTCCAAGGGCTTCGGGCCACCCCTCCAGTCACCGCCTGCTGCACACCAACACCCACGACCTCTCTCCGGTTGGTGACATGTTTACTAGGCCACCTCCAGGCTGCCACCATCTGCCCTTCAGTCCAGCAAACCCAACACTGAGCTTTACAATCAGTGACGCCTCCCAGGTGTCCCTCAGGCTGGTCCCTCCTCTCCATCCCCACTGCCCCTTCTAGCGCCCTTGTCCCCTGCAGAGTTGCCACTGTTCTCTCACTGGCCTCTCTGCCTCGTTTAATCTTGCCCCACTCAAGTCCACCCTCCACCCCACTGCCGAGGAAAAGTCAACATTTGATGAGCACTCACTACGCGCCAGGCACTGCTGTGAGCACACTGTGCGGACCACTGTCTCTGCCCTGCAATGCCCTGCCATTGGGTGACACCGTTATCACCCCCCTTATTCTGCACGGGGACCCTGAGGCCCAGAGCTGTTGGGTGGTGGTGTAGATTCGAACCAAGGCCACTCCAGAGGCTGGGCAGCACTGTGCCTCCCAGAGTGCAATCCAATGTTAGCTTCAAGCTTCCCATGACTCGACAAGACACAAGATACCATGCAAATTCTGCCCTGGCTGGTGGTGCTCGGTAGATTGAATGCCAGCCTGCGAACCAAAGGGTCGCTGGTTCGATTCCCAGTCAGGGCACATGCCTGGGTTGTGGGCTAGATCCCCAGTGGGGGGCATGAAAGAGGCAACCACACATTGATATTTCTCTCCCTCTTTCTCTCTAAAAATAAGTAATCAGAACCTTTAAAAAAAGATAACATGTAAATTCTTCAGGAAGGCAAGGGTTCCTGCACTACCTGCCCTTGTGATAAGCTTATCGTCTTCATCACCCTCTCTGCTCTTGCAATTGACCCTCCCGTAACACAAAACTGCCCCCAGTTTCCAGAGAAGCTGGGCTGTTTCATAACTGGCTGCAAGGATCGCCCTTTCCCCTCTTCCTTGCACACCCACGTAGTTTTGCAGGTAAAGACCTGCGCTCACCAGAACCAGGGCTGCCACTGCCCGGTGCAGACCCCTGTCCGAGCCCGTCCCACGTCACACTGACTGCACACGGGTGCGTCTCCCCACCAGACACTCAACCCCGGGGACAGGGACCGCACGAGTTCACTGCTGTTCCGAGGACACGTGGCACGAAGCACGGCTGCGGCAGGAGTGCCCTGAGCAACACGGACCCGGACAGAGGAGGCACGGCAGACTGCTCACTCGCTGTCACACCCGCACATCCGGGCTCCTCGACGGAGACGAGCCTGGTTTCCAAAGCGGCAGACGGGGCACGCCCAAGTGAGGAAGAAAGCAAACTTGATTTAAAACCCGATCTTTAAACAATTTTTTTAAATATTTTATTTATTTATTTTCAGAGAGGGAAGGGAGTGAGAAAGAGAGAGAGAGAAACATCAATGTGCGGTTGCTGGGGGCCGTGGCCTGCAACCGAGGCATGTGCCCTGACTGGGAATCGAACCTGCGAGGCCTGGTTCACAGCCTGTGCTCAATCCACTGAGCTACACCAGCCAGGGTGATCTTTAAACAATTTTAATACTAGCAAAGTATTCCCCCCTCAACTGTTCAGCTCTCAGGAGGGAAAAAGAATGTTCCCACTAATCTTTTCTTTTTTTAACTTAGATTCATGCTCTGGCTGGTGTGGCTCAGGGGACTGAGTGTCAGCCAGCCTGTGAACCAAAGCGTTGTGGGTTTGACTCCCAGTCAGGGCACACGCCTCGGCTGTGGGCCAGGTCCCCAGCAGGGAAGCACGTGAGAGGCAATCCACTGATGTTCTTCTCTTCCTGTCTCCCCTCCACCCTCTAAATATAAATAAAGTCTATATATACATTAAAAAGCTTAGATTCATAACTTAAAAATTACTTTTCAAATTTGCTTCATAGTTTGAAACAAAAGTAAAGTTCTCTGCCCAGGGGCACGCCCCCCTCCACCCCTCTGCAGGTGACAACAGCAGAGGACTGTCCCCTGGGAGGCGGGGCAGCGGGAGGAGCATGGGAGGAGTTGTAGGAGGTTTGGTGACACCAGCTGCAGATGACCAGCAGGGAGCAGAGGTCACCCTCAGAAGGGTCACGGCGGTTATGGACTGGATCGTGCTCCCTCGAAAGCCCCACCACCAGTGCCTCAAAACGTGACTGCGCTGCAGACAGCACCATTCCCGTGGTGGCTGGGCTAAAACGAAGCCCCAAGGACACGCCCTCCTGCGGCCGGACTGGGTGCTGGAGTGCGCGCGCACACACACACACACACACACACACACACACACGACTAAGCCAAGGGCAGCAAGAGGGTGGCGTCTGCAAGACAAGGGGAGAGGCCTCCAAAGACACCAGCCCCCCGCTCTCCGCACTGACACTGGATGCCCAGCTACAGGACCGTGAGAGTCTGCTGAGATTTCGGCCACCCGGTCTGTGGCATTTTGTGAAAGCAGCCGGAGCAGAGTAACCTCAAGGTCTAGGGCACCCGTGACAGGCACTCTGTCTGACCCCAGTCCCGACCTTCCCACAGTAACATTTCTACGTAAGGGAAGGCCACAACGGAAACCACTGACAAACTGAAAAGGGGGCCGGCCAAAGGGGGAAAATGTTTGCAAATCACTTATCTGATAAGGAGTTAATGTCCAAATATATAAGGAACTCATACAACTTGAAAGCAACATCCCCACCCGCCGCAAAGAGTCCAGTTAAAAAACGGGCTGAGGCTGCCCTAGCTAGTGTGGCTCAGTGGGTTGGGCATCGTACCACAAGCCAGAAGGTCATGGGTTCGACTGCCGGTCAGGGTACACACCCAGAGTGTGGGTTTGACCCCAGTGCTTACGAGACAACTGATCTGTTTTGTTTCCCTCCTTTCTCCTCCTCCTCCTCCCCTCCTTTCCAAAAATAAATTTTTAAAAAAATCTTTATTTTTTATTTAACTATATTTTATTGATTACGCTATTACAGTTATCCCATTCCCCCCCTTCACCCCTGCCCACCCACATCCCCCCCTTTAGTTCATGTCCATGTGCCATACTTGTAAGTTCTTTGGCTTTTGCATTTCCCATACTATTCTTACCCTCCCCCCGTCTTTTTCTACCTACTATCTATGCTACTTATTCTCTGTACCTTTTCCCCCTCTCCCCCCTCCCACTCCCCTGTTAACCCTCCATGTGATCTCCATTTCTGTGATTCTGTTCCTGTTCTAGTTGTTTGCTTAGTTTGCTTTTGTTTTAGTGTGGTTATTAATAACTGAGTTTGCTGTCATTTTACTGTACGTGTTTTTGATCTTCTTTTTCTCAGATAAATTCCTTTAACATTTCATACAATAAGGGCTTAGTGATGATGAACTCCTTTAACTTGGCCTTGTCTGGGAAGCACTTTATCTGCCCTTCCATTCTAAATGAAAGCTTTGCTGGATAGAGCAATCTGGGATGTAGGTCCTTGCCTTTCGTGACTTGGAATATTTCTTTCCAGCCCCTTCTTACCTGCAAGGTCTCTTTTGAGAAATCAGCTGACAGTCTGATGGGAACTCCTTTATAGGTTACTGTCTCCTTATCTCTTGCTGCTTCTAGGATTCTCTCCTTCATTTTTACCTTGGCTAATGTAATTATGATGTGCCTTGGTGTGTTCCCCCTTGGGTCCAACTTCTTTGGAACTCTCTGAGCTTCCTGGACTTCCTAGAAGTCTATTTCCCTTTCCAGATTGGGGAAGTTCTCCTTTATTATTTGTTCAAATAACTTTTCCACTTGTTGCCCTTCCTCTTCCCCTTCTGGTACCCCTATAATTCAGATGTTGGAATGTTTATAGATGTCCTGGAGGTTCCTAAGCCTCTCCTCATTTTTTTAAATTCTTGTTTCTTCATTCTGTTCTGGTTGAATGTTTATTTATTCCTTCTGGTCCAAACCATTGATTAGAGTTCCAGTTTCCTTCCCATTACTATTGGTTCCCTGTACATTTTCCTTTATTTCACTTAGCATAGCCTTCATTTTTTCATCTAATTTGCAACCAAATTCAACCATTTCTGTGAGCATCCTGATCACCAGTGTTTTGAACTGTAAATCTGATAGGCTGGCTATCTCTTCGTCCGCTTAGTTGTATTTTTTTCTGGAGGTTTGATCTGTTCTTTTGTTTGGGGCATTTTTCTTGTGTGCCTAGTACATAGTGAGGGGTGGAGCCTTAGGTGTTCCCCAGGGCGGGTAACCCACTAGCTGTGTTGTGACACTGTCTGTGGGGGAGGGGTCTGAGAGGGAACAATGGCACTTGCTCGCTCTCTGCTGGATTTCAGTCACTTCCACCACTTACCACAAGCAAATTGGGCCCTCCTGGTGCTGGTTCCCGGGTGGGTGGGCTTGTATACATCCTGGGAACCTGTGGGTCTCTCCAACGAACTCTCCTGTGAGGCTGGGAGTCTCTCCCGGCACCTCAACCCCCACGGGTGTTTTCAATTGGTGTTTTGAGGCTTTATTTCCCCGCGCTGGGACCCTGGGTTGCATGGTCTGTCTCCCTCCCCAATGTCACCTGGTTCAGCTGCATGCAAATGTGGGTCAGCCCTTCCTCTAGGCACGGGTGCACGGTGCCCCTCCACAATCTGCCCCCTCACTGGGTCTGCCCACTACTGCCGTGCGTGCCTGGGGTCCGCCAGCCACGCTTTGCTCCGACTCCTCTCCTGGCCCCGACCAGTCTGGATGAACGTGCCTAGTTTAACTCCTTGTCGTCAGACTTCCATACAGTCCAGTTTTCTGTCACTTCTGGTTGTTTTCTAAATTGCTGTTGTCCTTCTTTTGTTTGTGCGAGAAGCACAGTGTGTCTACCTACACCTCCATCTTGGCTGGAAGTCCTAAAAAAAAATCTTTAAAAATAAATTTAAAAATGGGCCAAGGTTCTAAATATACATTTTCCCTAAGACGCACAAATGGCCAACAGGTACATAAGGTGCTCAGGGAAACGCCAGTAAAAGCCACAGCAAGTCATCCCCTCACGTCTGCCAGAACAGCTATTGTCCAGAAGACGAGAAATGACACGTGCTGGTGAGGATGTGGAGAAAGGGGACCTCTGTGCACGGGTGGTGGGCATGTAACTGATGCAGCCGCCGTGGCAAACAGTGTGGAGATTCCCCAAAAAATTAAAAATACAACCACCATGCACTCTAGCAGCGTCACTTTGGGGTATTTGCCGAAAGAAAAGGAAAACGCTAACTCAGAAGGGTGCACCCCCACATCGCTGCGGCGTTTTCTACAATGGCCGAGATATGAAAACGCCCCGAGTTCCGGCGACTGGCAGCGGAGCTCAGTGGGTCGCAGCATCACCCCTGTGCCGAGGTGGCGAGTCCGACCTCCAGTCGGGGCACACGCAAGAAGCAACCAATAAATGCAAAAATAAGTGGAACGACAAAACGATGTTTCTCTCTGTCTCTCCCTCCAAAAATATCAAAAAGTAAAAAAAAAATTTAATGCTCTGTAACTACGCGGTGACGGCTGTCACCAGACTGTGACCCCTTCACCGTGTGTCACACGTCGGGTCACTACGCTCACACCTGCCACCGGCTCCGTGCTGTGTGCCAGCTGTGCCTCAACAAGAGAAAATAATTATTATTTCTTTAATCAACAGAAGTCTTGAAGACCTTCAAAAGACCTCTCCTATACCTTCCATCTATCGTGTCTGAATTCTGGACACACTACTGACATAACCCAACGAACGGAAGACTGGCAGGAGGAAGACTGGCAGGAGTAACGGTGCCAGCTGGTCCCTTCATATTACGTGCCGGGCCCTCCTCTGAGCCCTTCACAGCAGGGTCTAAGCACTAGACCTCACAGCCGTGCTGCGAGGTCCCTGTCATTGCTGCTCCCGTCGGACAGGACTCAGTCAGGGCCCAGAAGTTAAGTACCTTGCTCCAGGCTGTGCAGCAGAGCTGGGATTCTCACCCAGGCAATCTGGCTCCAGCACATGACGCCTCTGACAACAGAGGACAGAGTGCTACCCCAAAGGTCGAGTAGGTCGGTCTGAACTGGCACAGGTCCAAAATGGAAAAGAAAGATACGCAAAATACAATCCTATTTTTATTTTCCTTTTTAAGGTTTGTGAAGGAAATGCACGTCACTGTATTAGCACGAAGAGACCAGGCATAACTCAGCCTCTTTTTCACCTCGCAGTGTGCCTTACACACATTATTTGCACAGTGAAAAGTCACCATTTTGCTAGTGAGTGCCATGCTCTGTGCTCTGGACTCCCGTTTCTTCCCATCACAGGGCGTGAGAGCGCCCACCAGGGCAGAACGCTGTGAGAGTCCGCCTCTCACCCTCACACAGGGCCACGCTGACCTTCTCTGTCCTGTTCCAACCTCCGCACCATGTGCCCCCAAAGCCAGCACCGACCTTACTTCTGAAGACAGTAACGGTGACTCAGTGCGCGCATGAAAAACGTCCTAAGAGCCCTGGCCTGGTGGTTCCTTTGGCTGGAACGTCACCCTGCACACCAGAAGGTTGCGGGTTTGATCCCTGGTCGGGGCTGGAACGGGAGGCAGCCAAGCGATGTTTCTGTTTCTGTTTCTCTTTCTCATCAATGAACAACATATCCTCCGTGGGGATTTTTTTTTTTAAATCTCTAACAAGAGATTCCGAAAACTTGACGCCACGCAGGTCTGAGAAATCAGACCGAGAGCAGCTTTCCTGTGCCCCACGCTTGTGTCGTGAGCAGATGTGTGTTCGTGCCTACTTAACGCATTTTTATTCATGCAAACATGACCAACAAAGTGGGAAAGGGAAATAAAAAGAAAAATAACCAAATCACAAAAAGGAAAATAAATAAAACAATGCCAGAATAGGCAAAAACAAAGACCAAAAAAAAGGAAATAGGAGATGATGAAGAGTAACAGGAAATATAAGAACAGCATCACTCCAGGAAGCACTGAACGATTCAGTAAAACCTTAAAGGTGAAATGAGTTAACCGATGAGTACGAAACAGGACCCGGCTACAGCATCCAGACCCTGGAGTGTGCGTGCGAGTCTGAAAAACCTCCGGGAAGGACAAGGGGCTGGAGGACACGAGGACACGCGGCCGGGAACAGGGAGGCAGGAAGGCACAGGGTGGAGGTGGAAGGGAAGGGGAGTTAGGGCTGGAGAAAGGGTGGGGGCGACTCAGGCTTCAGTGCCCAAGTCAGTCCCACCAGTGCTCGCCCACTCCAGACGGGACCGGTGGCGGATCTGCAAGGCTGGGGGTGTGGCATCTGGAAATCACTGTGTCTGAGTGATTGTAACAACTGCGGCAAACTGCAGGCACACCTACGCATCTCTTACATGGTGCCTGAAGCAGAGCCTAGGTTCCCGGGTCCAGAATCTGAGCACCGCTGGGCTGACGGCAGAGGGGACGCTGCGCCCCCCAGTAAGACTTGTGCCTGGTGCGCACTATCTCCTCAAATCCTCGCAAAGAGCCCAAGATGAATAATACTGTTACCATCCATTTTACAGATGAGAACAGTGAGAATTAGCACAGGTACCCCAAATCACACAGCTACAAACAGCAAAGTGGGAAACTTACCCAAGGTAAGTACGAAGGCACAAGGACAGCTACGTGGTGGTGAGTACAGCAGGAGAGAGAAAACCTAGGTGCCCAGCAAAAGGTGAACACGCAGGGAAATTCTGTCATAACCACACAGGGGGACACTGCAGAAGGGGTGTTAAAAGGATATTTGGTCCATATACACACTATACATTTATTAGGAAGGCATGAGACCAGATAGCAGGAAGCCAGGAAAAGTCCTTGGCAAGCAGAATAGGGAGACAGACAGATCACTGAACCCAATGGCTGCGCAATTCACAGCCAGGTTGCAGATGGCCACCAGGGCGGAGTGCCTGGCAGGGGGCCAACCTGGGAAACAAGGACCTCACTCCCAGGGTGACCTCTGCTCCCCTGCCCTTTCCACCCTGGAGACAACAGCTAGGCCTCCGTTGTGTTTCGGCTCCAGGCCCAGAAAAGAAGCAAGACCAGGTGGGCAACGCCAGGACCAATTACAATGCTTGTAGACCCACTGCCCTGCCACTGACGACTCAGTGGAGACCTGACCCCGAAATGACACACCCAGTTGACGGATGATAAAAATGACACAAGCCCCGAGACCAAGGGCCCAGTGTGTGCTCCCCCGACTCCTTTCCCCACAGGCATGCTGTCTCCTGAACTCTAGGGCAATGGGCAGCTGGCAGCTGGTCCCCGGCTGGTCCCCTGAACCATCTTTTCTCCAACTTCCCAGTGAGCTAGGGCAGCCCGGCCTGCGCTCTCCTGTTGCTTCTTCGCTGCCGAGGCCTTCCTTGTTTCACTGCCCCAACTTTAATAAACGTACCCTCAGAGTCACGTGGACTCTCGCCGTGAAGTCTTTCCTACCTGACGTCAAGAACCCACACACAACAGCTGGCCCTAGGCAGCCCGGCTCCAGGCCAGGCCCCTGTGTGGTCACATAAGAGGAGGACCCCAGGCAGGACTGGGTCTTTCTCTCCTGAGCCTGTGCAGCCCGCTGGCTCACCTCCAGGGACCTGGACTGTCTCATCTCGCCGTGAGTAGAACGGTGGGATTCCAGGGTAGAGCCCACCCAGGACCACCTCGCAGACCGAGACGCTCGAGGCACCAACCAAGCCCGTTGTGCCCCCTGGCTTCTGATTTGCACCACACAAGCTTGGGTGAGTTTCTTGGAAATCCTGACCAGCTGTTGTTATAAGGTTAGAGGCTGAATTTCTCTGTTTTAAAGACCTCGAGGCAGAGCTGGAGGTTAGAGTTTGCCAAGAAGCCAGACTGAGCCAGGACAAGAGAAAAATGGATGGCGGGTGTTTAATGCTGGCTTTCGGCTGGAGCTGCTGGCGGCACTTAAAACTTTTGCTGGATAAACGAAAGTCTGCACTCAGCTCTGAGGATGAGGGGCACTTACTCCTCTGGCCCATTTCAGAGGTTCTTAGGCAACTGAGGATCCTTGTGGAGGGGCAGGGGGGGCAGGGGAGGCGGGGGACGCGTGGGAGGGAGCCATGCGGAAGTGCTACTGCTGGAAAGACTACTTACTTTCAGGTTCTTACAGAAATGGGAAGATTTAACTAGAAGTGATCTACTTAACATGGCCAAAATGTATCTGTTTTAACGCCCAAATTAACTTTTGCGTGCAAAATCAGGCAGGATGGCTTTAAACTAACCTGAAAAAATGGGAAGCTTGTCTTGACTGCTAATTAGAAGCCCCCAGGAGGAGCACAGTCCATTAACACTAGAACATGAAACCAGAAAGCCCAGTTTTCAGGGGCGAGCAGGCTCCGGCAGGGGCTGCGACTACCCCAGGGGGCGGGGGAGGTAGGCTCCGGGTGATAGCGAGGTAGGCAGGCTGCTGATGCTGCGGATCTGGCATCCTACCCACTTCCCTGTTCCTCCCCAGCCTGGCCCTCTCCTGAGCCTGCCAGGGACCCGCACACCCCGTGTGGGCTGGGCTCTGCCCCTTCATGTCGCTCTTTTGGCTTCTGCCGCGTGATTACCCAGCGGAATGTTTCTTCCTCCTCCTCCTCTTCTGCTGGTCCAGGTGCCTGGCCTCGGTGGAGCCCCAGGGAAGGGCTTCTGACCTCCTGGAGGATTCGGTCCTCAGGACAGGACCAGGCAGCCCCCGGAGTGTGTGAATGAACCTGTACACGCTGTGGCCTCCTAGGACAGCAGGCTTGGTGGTGTGCTGCGGCTTCCCGAGGAAGCAGGCACCTCGTCTGGTTCAGCCCCCCAGCTTGTGGAGCTCAGTGTCTGACTTAACGGAATTACCACAGAGGGTCTGCTGGGACGCTCTGATGGAGCAGTCTGAGTGTGCGGAGGGAAGCCAGGTCCCCAGGAGGGGCTGCAGGAGACCCAAGTGGAACTTGGAAAGAGGGGCGAGGCGAGGCTGGCACAGGGTTACCCCAGGGGCGTTCCCCCTTCTTCTCACTGATGGTTTGGGCGAGGTTGAAACTATCCTGGAGAGGGGACTGCTAAGGCCCTTACACATACTTTTTCTGTTCTTTTTTTGTATTACAGCCTAGATACAGTATCACTTCGTATTAATTTAAGGTGTGCAGCACAGTGGCTGGACAACCATACACCTTATAAACCAATCCCCCCTTTCCTCTAGCAGCTGCCCCCTCCCCCGAAGTAACTTTCTGCACATAACTTTGGTAGAGATAATTATGCAATCTCTGCTTTTAAGTCAGAACCCGTACCCTCCCAACTCGGAAATGTTGTGGGGCAACGTGTGTTTTTCCAAATCAAATCCACCCCGACTCAACCGCTGGGGTGAGTCTTCCTTGAAACCAACGATGCCCAAGTGTCTTTTTTTCAGAATGTATTTTCAACTAAATGAACCAGATACTTGACTAAAGGGGAAAATAATGACTTTCAAGGAGCCTCCCAAGAGGAAACTAATCTCAAAGCTGACTGAACGTTTGCTGACCATCTTTTCTGCATTGTCAGCGTCACAGGGTGCCCGATCTCCTCAGATGCTCCACACAGCCGGAGACTTCCAGGGGGGCTGCCCCTACCTCTCGGCTTACTCTGTATTTCACTTGGTTAACGTGTGTCTGCAGCTCCTCGGAGACAGGGGAGCCCAGGTATGTTCGCACCCTCCTCAGCTTCTACGGCTGCTTCCCCCAGAGGGACGGTGGTGGTCACAGAGGGTGGGAGCACCCACTTAACAACCCAACAACCATCCCTTGCACAAGCGGGTCAAACCTACAACAGAAAAGCTACTTCTTTCGCTCTGGCTGGTGTGGCTCAGGGGACTGAGTGCCAACATGAGAACCAAAGAGTTCTGCGTTCGATTCCCACTCAGGGCACATGTCTGGGTTGCAGGCCAGGTCCCCAGTGGGGAGCATACCAGAGGCAGCCGTTCATTGATGTTTCTCTCCCTCTTTCTTCCTCCCTTCCCCTCTGTCTAAAAATAAAATAAAATCTTTTTTTTTAAAGTTACTTCTTTCTACTGCTTTGTTAAATAATCTTTGTTTTCTTTCTACCACCCCGTTACTGATTGGAATTTTAAGTTGTTTTCTTGCTATGATTGTGTTTTCCTCACCCAAAGACATGTTCTCTATTGCTCTTAGAGAAAGAGGAAGGGTGAGAGAGAAGCATCGACGGGATTGTTCACATCTGGACCAGGCGACGCACAGGCCTGCACCTGGACTGGAAACAAGCCTGCAGCCTAGGCATGTGCCTTGACCAGGAATCGAACCCACAAACTTTTGGTCACAGGATGAGGTTCCAACCAACTGAGCCACACCAGCCAGGGTGCTATGATTTTGGTGGAATTTGTTTAAAAAAAGAAAAAGAAAGAAAGAAAAAATGGAAAGAAGAAAAGAAAAGGACAGAGAAAGCCAGCCAGCCTCTGGTTTTCTCTACAAATTCATCTGAACTTCCCCTCTAGACTCTGAGCCTCACAGGACCCTCCAGCCCAGAAGGAGCTGCAGCCTGGGGACAGGGAGGAGGCCCAGGGCCCCAGCAGCCACCAGATGCAGTGAACTCAGTTTACCTCAATGTGGGCTAATTGTTTTACCAATACCCCCTGCTTCCCTCAGAGCTTCTTCACGGCCCTAATCTCTGGCACGGGGCTCTGAACACAGGCAACAAACACCAATGTTTAAATGTTTACTGGGTTCCCAAGTGGATTCGACAGCGCTGTCTGATCAGAACCCAGAAGCGGGGCTTCCACTCCAGCCTGCCCATTGACCACCACCGCCACCCTGCGCTCCTGGAGGCGGGGCTGGGACCCAGAAGGAATGTGTTGGCAGGGCGAAAACTCACGGCAAGCTCAACAATAGGCAAGCAAGTCTGAACCTCTACCCCTGACTGCACCTTCGGTGCCGTCAGCAGCCCTCCGAGGATGGCAGGGAGCCATACAGGCCCTGCTGCCCAGGAGGGCTTTCACATCACCCCTCCTGTCCGCTCTCAGCAGAATTTCCCGTTCTACCAGCTCGGCTCCTCCCCTCCCCCACCCTTCTCCCCATTCCAAAGGAAGGCTGAGCCTGCCCGCCCCCACCCAGGGATCAAACTTCCTGCCAGCCAGCTGCTTCCTCCTGTCCTCCCCCCACCTACAGAAACAAAGACACAAGCCAGACTTTGGACAGAAACTCTGCTTATCAGGGAGTCCCAGGCAGACGAGCTCCGAGTTTTCGATGCCTGGAAAACCCCAGTGCGAGTCCATCACACGGCTTCCCACGATCCCCTCAAAATGCTGAAAACTCTTCCACAATTGCATTTGACAAGTGGTCACTCAGATCTTTCCCGAACTTGTGAAAAGGAAGCAAGCCTGAGTTTAGAGATCTCCCTCAATGCGAACAAAGGTGAAAAACAAGCTCCATTATTTCCTAATCTACCACATGGTAAGACGTGTAGCTTTTCAGTCCGTGTTTGAGCAGGGGTGGCAGCCACTTCTGTGTCCACAGAACAGGTGCTGCGACCCCCAGCTGACTGGGAGGGGACGTTAACAGCCAGGCCCCAATGCCTGTAACACCAATATGATGAGCTCTCCAGGGCACACTCTGTGAAACAACCAAGATGAAGGAAGCTCTAGGACGTATACAATATGTCTCCTCATGTAAGCGAAGGGAAAGAACAGACACTCATACACACTTGTATCCGTACAACAAAGCGCTGGGAGGGTGCAGAAGAAACTATGGGGAGGTATGCAGTGAGCCGGGACGGGGTGGAAGTGAGACAACATCCCCACTTCTCTAACATCATTTTTTAAAAGATGTTGTTTACTTACAGTATTTTTTAGAGAAAGGGGAGGGGGAGGGAAAGAAACAAGATGTCAGAAAGAAACATTAAGATCAGCTGCTGCTCGTCTGGGACCAGGAACCCAACCGGTGACCTTTCCCTTTGCAGGGCCACGCCTAACTGATGACACCCAACCTATGGAGCCACACCAGTCAGGGCCTCTGATATCATTTCGATTCTCGAACCACGCCAAGGTATTAACCTACTCTAAATAAACTTACTTTAAAGGGGTAAAAAAGTCCCAGCAGCTCTAACTTATGGGGATCCCCGTGACCACTCACTGCCCAGCTCTGGCTGTTGTCGGTAGGTAGTTTCTAGTTTCCGGTTTCAAGGGGGCAATTCTTCCCAAGAGTAACCTCACCAGGGGAGGGAGCAGTTGGGAGAGTGACTCACCGTCCACAGCCCTGAAGTTAAATCTAACCCTGAACAGCGAAACTAGAAGCAACATCAGCAGGAAACAGGAGGACGCGCAAACCCACCCACAGCAGCTCCCCATCCTGGAGTGCCTGGCGGGGGGGCAGACAGAGCAATGGATGCAGTTACAAAGTGGGCTCCCCTCCCCCCCACAAAGTCTGTTCTATTCACAGGCCACACTGACTGGGAGATAGCTGGAGACTCTTCAAGCACAGGTGCTGGGGGGGGGGGGGGCGGGCAGTGATGGGCAGGGGAAGGCGGGGCAGGCTGGTGCTCTAGGTCACCTAGGTCACTGTTGCCCCAAAAGGTTCAGGCCACCCTCCCCACCAGATAGGGCTGGGCCTTTGCTTGACGGTCAGGCACATGGTCCCCTGCCTTCTCCCAGCTGGCAGGCCCACAAGGAGCAGCAGCCCTGGAGGGAGGGCACGTGGGCATCTATACATACTTCTGGCATCCTGGGGGTTTCAGGACAGACGAGACACCCAAGAAAAGACCCTACTTATTTTTTACTGTTGCCACTGAAATCTATCAGGGTCTCTCCCTGTTTTTTATCCTTACAACATCCAAAGAGATGCCCAACATGGCCTTCGTATTATATGTAATGCAGCTATTATTACCCCGGGCGGAAGGGATTAGCACACGCTTGCTCTTCTCTTACAGGTGAAAAAACTCAGCTACTGGCCTGGGATCTGCAACAACGCAAAACCAAGCTAGACCCCAGGCTGGGGCCCAGCTGCCTCAGTACAAAGCAAATCACTCTCCCCGGTGTAGCCCGATTTAGTCACGGGGTCCGTTTCTCTATCCCTGGAGATGTGAACACTCGGGACGCACGGTCAAGCTCAGGCCCCATCTGCTGGGGCTGCCTCTGGATCCCCTGCAGGGACTAGAGGACTCGCCCGAGCTCGGGGCGGCGCTCTCACAACCCTCCGGTGCAGGCGCGGGACTGTTCGGTGACACAGAAAGTCAGGAAGGAAAAGGAGGGAAGGGCAGCCCCAAGGAGCTTACGAGCCGGAGAAACGCAGTCGCTGGCTCAGACTGTGGCAGGGAAGCGACCTCCCCTTTAAGTGAACTCGGCGAAACGAATCGACCTGGCACTACCACGAAGGGCTGCCATGGTTCTTTTCTTTTAACACTTCCCAAAACATGGACCTTGAGCAGAAAGAGGTTCCCGTAAACCACATGCCCACACAACTGCGCGCAGAAGCACCGACACCCAGGCAGCAGGCGGCCCACGCGCGCCCGTGGGGCAGCGTCCTCCTGTCGCCCGCGGGGTCCCGGCTCCTCCGCCCCCGGCCACCCACTCGGTCAACATAGTTCATTCAGGTAGTGATTCGAGAAAGGGACTGTGAGCGCTGTTTTCTGCAAAAACTCCGATTTCAAATTTATCTCGTCCTCGGACTTCGCGCTCAGACGCTTTCCCAGAGCAGGGACGATACAGAGACCCCTTCGGCCACCGCCGCCCCGTCGGACTTCTGGGGTCCCCTCGGGAGCAGGACTCCCCGGGGCCCAGGGAGTCGGGCGGCGAGGCGCGCCGGGCCGCGCCCTCTCCGGAGGCGGGGCCGGGCAGGTGTGGTGGGCAGGGCCCCCGCCCGCCCGCGCGGCCGAGAGCGAGCGGCCTCGACCCCCGCGCTTCCTCTCGGTGGGTGCGGGAGCCGTCCGCGCCCTCCGGGCGGGTGTCGGAGGAGGGGCTGGACTCCCGGTGTGGGGGAGGGGAGCCCGCCGCACAGCGGGGGGTGGAGGGGAGGAAGGGACTGGGCCGGGAGCGGCGGAGGGCGAGGTCGGCCGGTCTGACCCGTCCCCGCCCGCGGGCACGGCCGTGGGCGCGCCTCGCTCCAACCACCGACCCAGCCCACCGATCCTTCCCGAAACTCCGGGACTTACAGAGGATCACCGACGCGAAGAGAAGCAACTGTGTTCTCCCGACCTTCCCCTTCGACCCCATCACGACCGGGTTCCCGACGCGCCGGCGGCAGCCGAGCCCGGGGACAGACCCAGCTTCGGGCACAGCCGCGCGGATTGAGCTCCGGCCGCAGGTTGAACCCACCGGCCCGCCCTCCGCGTCCGATTGGCCGACGCCCGCCCCTGCGCGTTCCGATTGGAGAAGACACCCGTCGCTCCGCTGAGTGACTCAACGCCGCCAGGTGCGGCTCCGCCCACCCCGCCGGAGCGGGGCGCACGTCCGAGCCGGAGGCGCCTCTGATTGGCGGGGAGACGGATCCCTCACCTTCCGCAGGTGAGCGCACCCTGATTGGGCCGCGCTGCCGAAGCAGGGTCTCCGGCTGGGTGCGGCGTGCGAGCGGCCGCGGCCGGGCAGCGCGGGCAGGGGCGGCTAGGGCAGTTGGTGGTACGGCGCCCACGCGGACCGGGGCCTGGTTTGTTTCTTGCTGATTTGCACGGGCGTTACCGGGCGCCGCGGAAACCTCGGTCGCGTCCTTTAGCAAATGGAAACCTCACCCTAACGTGCGCAGGGGTAGGAGAGGACCAGGGGAGCAGCGAAGGGTGTCCTGAAACCACTCCAGACCTTGTTCTTCTGTGGACCCCACGGGCAGTAGCCCGCAGACAGTGGAAAGGAAGAGGGAGGGAAGGGGGAGACGTGCGGGAAGAGGAATGATGCGTTTCTCAAGGAGAACTTCAGACGGGCGTTCACCAAATACTCCGAACGGTACAAACGACCTCCGTGTGCTCCCTAAGTGTCACCGAGTGACCGGGTGAGTCCCGGAAGGCGTCTGATCGCTCTGCAGAGCCCTGCATTTCAGCACTCCTTTCGCACTGTGACTAGTAGCTGGATGCTGAGCTTCTCTGTCCAGAGA
This sequence comes from Tonatia bakeri, assembly GCA_004024845.1. NCBI lineage: Eukaryota > Metazoa > Chordata > Mammalia > Chiroptera > Phyllostomidae > Tonatia > Tonatia bakeri. Next base: position 130,209 of record PVIA01003416.1, on the reverse strand, counting down.
CTATGTTTGTAGCAAAGCTATTCTGCGCACATGGTTACATCGTTTGTAGCTGAAACTCACGCCCAACACCTTCACTATTTCCAGTTTCCGCAGTGATTTGCTTTTCACTGATCATGTTATATCCAAGCTCCTGTGGAAAAACTTCCTGAACGTTGGTTCGCTGCAACTAAAAAAGTTTACACTTTTACACAAAACTGTAGTATTTCTTGATCTTTTGCTTTTCCCATCTTTGCTCTCATTCCTTTGGTCACATCTCTCGGACCACAGATCCGCTTCCGATTCTGCCCAACTTAAAGCAATGGTTATCAAGCACCTATGGGTGCTGTAGGGTAATTAATTCAAATAACTAGAAACCACAATCCCTGACTTCAAATGGCTTTCGGTCTCCTTCCAAGACAAATACAGGAAATGACAACAGGTAACCAAAGGAGAAACTTCAAATCACTAAATTGAAACAAATACTTGGGTGCCTCCCAAGTGCAGGCTTCTGTTCTTTACCCTCGAAGGAATTTAAAGTCTCGGAGAGAGATGTCTACACACGAAGCTAAGTATGAGCGTAGAGGGGGTGCAGGGGAGAGCTTGGAGAAGGGACCACCACTGTGGGCTGTGCTTTTCAGAGAAAACTCTCCGATGGGAGATGAGCAGGGGTCACGTTTGTCTTACGGATACCTGAATTTCATAACTGAGCCTGTTGGTCATTTTGCTTGGGTCTCAAAGAAGACCAAATCCAAATTTGCAATCTGAGTCCAAACATGGACATTCATTCCTGACTTCATCTGACTATGCTTTTCAATGTTCCCTTAGCCCTGACACACATTTTAAAACTCTCTTCCCTTTCAGAAGGCAAGGTTTGGTGCATGTACAAACCTGCTGTAGCGGGTGCTGTGCTACCCAGACTGCCCTTCGGGAAGGAAAGACTCGTCCCATTTATCCTGCTGTGGTCGGCCCTTTGGGAATTGCCTCCAAGAGAGGCACCCTCGCCAGAGGCACGCCCTTCCCAGGGTCTCGGGGTTGTGTGTTCGGGCATGAGGCCGAAGAGGGGTGTGCAGAGAAGAGGGTCCCTTCAGGGGGGAGCATAACAGCTCTAAGTCTGCACAGTCTGATGCCATAGTGCCCAAATACGTAAAATACAAATGGCAGGGCTGTAGTGAGAAACAGACAAATCCAAACCATGATGACAGATTTGAAGATAACTCTGTAAACAATTGAACAAACCAGCAGACAGGAAAAAATTCTACAGATACAAATTTGAAAATAATAAACTGAACCTGACAGAATACTGCACCCCAAAACTGCAGAATAAACTCTTTTCAAGTGTTTATAGAACATTTACAAAAATTAGCCACACACTTGGCCATAAAGAAACTCTCAACAGTTTAAATGATTCAAATCATATAGAGTATGTTTTCTGACCACAGTGGTGGTTACATGCATTACGTCCACTTTGTAACAATTCCTCAAACTGCACTTACGTCCAGCTCTTCTGTTAAGTATCTCTGCTGTTTTGTTTGCCTTCTGGTGTTTGTTATTTACACTCACACACATCTCTAAAGCCATGTGTTACATGGCAGGAGCTGTACATGTGTCATCCTGGCAAGCTTGCACGCCTGTCCAAAGGTGTAAGTTTTTTGTGTTTTTTTAAATTTTATTTTAATCATTGTTCAAGTACAGTTTTCTCCCCTTTACTCCCAATCCAGCCCACCCACCCCTCCCTCCCAACTTCCCTCCCATTACCACCCTCCCCCTAGTTTTTGTCCATGTGTCTTTTAACTTTGTTCCTGCAAAGGTGTAAGTTGTTAATTCCCATTTCACGAATAAGAAAAGTGCAAATTGGAGTAATTAAAAATAAAGTAATTGCAGTTACCGGTCACTAGTGCTAAGTCTGACCCAGAACTTGGAACTCTGACTCACAGCCTCCACTGTTTACATAATAGCATGCTACCATTCCTGAGTATTATCCCCCACTTCCTTCCTTCACATCTCCCCTCTGGGAATTACTGAACATCTTGATATAAATTCCACATGTGTGGAGCTCCTCCTCTCTGCCGAGTGCTGGTTTGACTGCTGGTCTACAGGAGTGGACTGAAGCTGAGTCTGAAGGGGAAGAGCTGTGTTGCCCTGGCCTCCTGTTTCCCGAGTCCTTCGTGAGATCCAGTGAGGACATTTTATCCAGTTATTTCTCTCTCTTCCCCTTCAGCGTAAAAGCCCTCTAGAGGAGGGCAGCAAATACATTCTTCTGATTCTTGCGAAACTCAGACCGGCTCCCAGGAGACTGGAGCCAAGGAAACTGGAGAGTAAAGGCCAGGATCAGGGAGGAAGGGGGTCACCAGACCCAACAGCGTCCACCTCAGCTGCTGCAGAGCCCAGCAGGCTGGGAGCAGGACTGAAGGACAAGTTTGGAAAGGCAGGGCGACACCAGACCCAGACTCCAGATTGCTCAGTGGGCCAGGCTCCAGCCAATGCTTGAGTCACTAGGCAACAAGGAGCTATTGTGACTTATCGGCTCTGATAAGATAAAAATGTTACTGTAAGATTGCTCAGGCTGACATTAGAAGATTCTGAAAGTCGGGAGGCAGCTGAAAACTCAGGTTGCAGGCTCTGCAGGGTGTGGAGGGGCTCAAACTGACTGGGAGAGAGAAAGAGAAACACAGGTCAGCTGTGATGACGCAGGGACACCGTCAATGCAAACCTGGGGCGATAAGGGTCTGGGAGAGAGAGGGGTCTGACGTGGTTTGGGGAAAAATGTAGAAGCTGGGAAGACACAGATCTGGTCTACCAGGCTCTGCAGCCTCACCTGATACAATACCTGTGAGGAAAGGGAGAGAAGTTTAAAGGGCGAGGTGATGGTGGGAACAGCCTTTCAAGGTTATGAACCAAATACTCTCGAGGGGAAAAGAGGAATGTTCTCTTAACAATGGGGAGCCGGAGAGCACGCCCCAGCACGGTAACCCCATCAGCTATGCTGGAGGAAGCACAGCAGAGGTTAGCGAGGCAGGAAGGAAGCTGGAAAAATGAGCCGATGCTGATAGGAGATGGAAAATGATTGCCTAGAAAGGGGTTAGGCACATGATTGGCTGGAAACGGGACTGAAATTGTGGGGATTTCTGTATTCCAGATCTTGTTTGGGGTGGTTGTTGACAAGTGAGCGTAAAATTGTCAGAACTCTGTGAACTGAGCACTTCAGAACCTTGCCTTTATTATAGGTGAATTATGCCTCGATCAAAAAAATAAATACTGTAATTGAATTATGATATTTGAGTAGGGGAAAAAAAGAAGACTAGAAGGGTTAAGACTCAAACAAAGAGGGAAATTAGACCACAGGAAAAGATTCCCAACCAGTCTGAGAACCAAAGGTACTCAGAAGGCTGGGGAAAGAGCAGGGGCCACCGTGTGTCTGCCGGACCCTGGGCTAGACTCTTGCACAGATTTCACCTCCATCCCCAGACCCAACAGCGTCCAGCTGAGCTGCGGCAGCCACGAATCTTCGTGATAACCCGGAGTGGGCCCTCAGCAGGCACCAGCTGAGCTCGGAGGGAGGGAAGATTTCCCAGCGTGGGCACTGCGGGCTGTGAGACCAAAGGTGTGTGTCCGAGGACTAGCTCCAGCCCAGGAAGCCGAGGGGTGGGAAGGAAGGAGAAGGGAGAAAGGCAAGGAATGCAGAAAATGTCTGAAGTAATTTCTGCAGAGACCTGAAAAATCAGAAAACTGGGTCCATCTCTCTTCCACAAATAAAAGAATAACCTGTTTAAAAAATCACACTTAAGAAGTAAAAAAAAAAGCCACTAAGATATTCAAAAGGATATACCCCAAACTATCACATGCTAGAAGAAAGTTATGTACCTGCTGTAGTCTGCCTTGTGCATTTAAAGGAACTAGATCATGTTAGATCCAGTGTGGGATTGCAGAGTGGTGCTGATAGAAACTGGAACCTGCTTCTGGCGGCACAGGAGGGGCACACACCTGTGCTGGGTGCCGGGCACAGCTGCAGGCCACTTCCCTCCCCTCACACGACAGCTGTCACAGGGGTCTCAGGCCTGGAGCAGCGGTTTTCAACCTTTCTCATCTCTTGGCACATATAAAATGTTTTCCAAACCCAAAATTGTACAGTTTTGCCCACCTGAACAAGAAAACAGCTATAATGTTGGTGCGTGCATGCCGGGACAATTGCTGTGCAGGCTGCTGTCATTTCCTTGTTTGACCATCTGAGGGGAGAGATAGCAGGGCCCCTGACTACACAGTCAGGGTCTGCACAATTTAAAAACTCCTGTGGCACATGGGTTGAAAACAGTGGCTCTGGGGCTAGGGTAGGCAAACTCTCTGGAAAGGAATAGACGGTAAAAAGTCTATGTTTTGGACAATATTGTTACAACTTTTCTGCTGCTTTCGCACAAAAGCGGCCACAGACAATGGGTACGTAAAGGGTTATGGCTGAGGCCCAGTGGGGCCAGTCTGCTGACCTCCGTCTAGCTCCGGCCTCCTGACTGCATATTAGAACCGTTGAGGGGCTGGCTCACTTGGGGGCCCCAGCCCCAACCTTGAAATCCAAAACCTAAGATTCTTTTCCCTTCCCTGCCCCGCCCCCCGCTGGCAGGTGATTCTCATGTGCGTTCTAGGCTGAGAACAATCGTGCCAGAAGAGAAATCGTTTTAGGAAATTGCTGAAATTTTGTGTTGGAGGGATGGGCGGGATGATGAATGCCAGAAGGAAAAGGCACCAGGGCTCACTGAGTCTAGATTAAGATTAGAACTGCTTTCAATCCAACTAACACATTAAATGCATCCAACGCTTTGATTAAATGCTCTTTAAAAAAAACTTACTTATTTTTAGACAGAAGGGAAGGGAGGGGGAAAGAGAGGGAGAAACATCAATGTGTGGTTGTCTCTCGCACGCCCCCTACTGGGGACAGGACCCCAGCAGCCCGGACGGGGCTGGGGCTGGGGCTGGGGAGGCGCAGTCTGCCGAGCCACACCAGCCAGGGTCGACCGAATGCTCTTTATTCGATGCTTCTGTGTGCACAGCATAAGACCTCACCCGACCCCGTAAGTGGGCGCCCTCCCCGCCCTTCCCCGAAGTCGGCCGCCTTCTACCTAGCCTCCTTTCTGGAACCATTCTCTGTAGGCCCCCGGGTAGTTGCGCGCCCTGGGGAGACAAAGCGGGGTGAGGGCAGCAGGGCGGGCTGGGCGGCAGCCCCCAGCCAGGCCCCAGCCAGCAAGCGCCCGCCCCATACCCTCTGTATCCAAGGCCCTGGGCCAGCTGCGCAGCCTGCAAGCCCCGCTTGCCCATTTGGCAGAAGAAAATGAGGTTCTCGTCTTCCAGCTTCGGCTTCTCCACAGAGTACAAGGCCTGGAAGGCAGCCGCGTCCATCTGCAGGGCACCTTCCAACTCGGACACTGGAAGGAAGAGTCAGGGCAGGCCAGGGGGTGGCAGTTTCGCAATCTGAGGTCCGGAGGCAGCACCTGGAAGGGCTGGGTCCCTGTGGTTGGACTAACCTTCAGGGACCCTGCACACAACACCTGGTGACCACCACCCTCAACCTCAAGGTCAAGATACAGCGCAGCCAAGTGGAAAGTCAGGATCTGCCTCCCGAAGGCTAAGGACGAGCAGGTCGTGGGGACCCAGCTCTCTGGGGGATCGAGCTTGGGGGTGCGTTTGCAGTCTCTACCCACCACATCTCCGAGCCCGGGAGGGCCGGCTCCACTGCCAGTACAGGCCTCCACCGGACCCTGTCCGGAAGCCTGGGGGGCTGAGGGAATTCAGGTCCCCGTGCCCGGCCTGCCCCGCGCCACCTACGAGAGGCCCCTCGGCTGAGAGCCCCTGGACCCACACTGCCGGGCGCCCCCTCACAACCCCGTACCCGGGATGTTGAGCGCCCCGGGGATGGTCCCCGCGGCTGCCTCCTCCCGAGACCTCACGTCGAAGAGCCGGGCCTGGCCCGTGGCCAGGAGCGAGCGGAGTTCGGGAAGCGACACGCTGGGCACTATGGAGGGGACACAGAGCCTGGAGGAGCCCGCCCGCTGCAGCGCCCGCCGCCCGGCACATCGCCCCAGGCGCGGCCTTCCACCTGCCTCCCACCCGGGAGGCAGCGCCTGCACCGCGGCCACACCTCCGCCCGCCCCGCCTCCCGGGCTCCGTGCTCTCCCGGGGCGAGGAGGAAGGCCGACTTGCCGAACCCCGCACCCCGCACGTACCTGCGGCCATGGCGCGCGCCACCACGGAGAACTGCGGGAACGCGCCGGGCCGTCCCCGCAGCATCTCCGCAGCCCTCCCGGGGCCGAGACCGGAACCGGAAGGGAGGCACCGCCCCCCCCCCCCCCGCAGCACCTGTTCTCGGTGAGGACCGTAAATCCGGGCCCACAAACGAAACCTCTGCGTCTGCCACCACCCGCTGGCCCGACTGGCGCCAAGACTCGGAGTCCCCGGCACGCGTCACCCCGGCCCCGCCCCGCCCTTACTGGTCAAAGCGCCAAGTGTCCCCTCCCCTCCACCCTTGGGCCCACAAAAAGACAAACAGGAGGCGGCTGTGGCTCTGCATTTTATCTTTAAAAAAAAGAAAAAGGGGAAACCTTCCCCCAGGGGAAAGGCCGCGCGCGGGCCCCGTCTGCGGTCCTCCCTGGACTTCTGTGCAGGGCTCATTGCCGCCCACCCGCCTCGTGTCTTCCCACCGCAGCGCCCCGGCTGCTTTCCCCTACTGCTTGCGGAATCCGTTCCCTGGCGCCCTAGGGGGCACAGCTGAGCTCCAGGGAGACAGCAGAGTCAGGGCCGCCGGGGTCACCCGTCAGCAGACCCTCTGCCGGTACCGGAAGCCCGCACCAGGCAAACCCCACTCGGTGGGTCCAGTGTCCACCCCGACAGCGCGGGCTCTGTGCAAGGGGGGCCGGGGCTGCACGGCGGCTGGGCCTGGCTGTCAGGGCACGGCCCGGGTTTCACACCGCTGTGCACTGCTGTCGGGCCTGCCCCCTGAACTCCTCCCGGTCTCTTGCCAGAAACGGGCAGCGAAGGAAGGGGGCCCAGGGGGAGCCTGGGGCTCCGGGCTTTCTGCTGTTCCAGGACAGGGACACCCAGTCAGTTGCTGTCGTTCTTGATGACCACCTCCACGCCGTGGTGCCGCAGCTGCGCCCGCAGCAGCAGGTTCTTGTTTTTGAGGTCTTCCACCTGACACCGGGGGGGCGGTGAGGGGGGTCCCTGAGCCCGTTCCCACCTCCACTAGCACAGGGAACAGGACAAAGCCTCTCCGCAGAAAAAGAAGCCCAGACTCCCCAAGGGCTCAGTGGCCACGGGGGAGGAAGGGCCCCTGGGGACAGGAAGCTGACCTGCTGGCGAAGCACATCGTTGTCCAGCTGCAGCTGGTCGAGCCCCTGCAGCTCTTCGGACAGCCGGTGGTTGCTCTGCCGGAGCTCCTGGATGTAGTCGCAGGCCTTGGACAGGATCCCGCCTTTACTCTGCAGGGAAAGCCAACAGGACGAGAGCTAGGGCGTAAGACACCCGGCTTGCCTTCAGGAAGCAGTTCACGCTCGGGGCCTCGTCTCCCCGAGGAACCCCCGAGAGTGGAAGCGACAACTGCCATGTGCACCCACAGGACACAGAACGTGGGTGCCCGCCCCCGGGGCCTCCCCTGACCTGGCCCGACTTGGTGCTCTCCATGGAGCAGTCTGGGATGATCTTGGACAGCTGCACGATCCAGTTGTTGATCTTGTCCCGGCGGCGCCGCTCCACTGTGGGGGCAGGAGGACAGGGCGACTCAGCGAGCGCGCCACCCAGGCCCAGGGGCAGCGACCGGCCCTCCCCCAGCACCCCCGGCGCCCCCACCTTCGTTGTGCTGCGCCCTGCGCTTCTCGTCCCGCGTCGTCCTGGGGGCTTCTGACTTCCTGGCGACGCCAGTGGCAGCCGAGTAACAGAGGTCAAACGTAAGAGTGGCATTCGGGTGAGGAGTCACACGAGAGCTGGGCCTCGTGGCAACTGAGAGGAAACGGGGTTACTCACGGGGAGTAAGGGTGGGTCCTGGGGGCGATGGAGCGCTGGCTTCCTCCCTGCAGCACTTCCTGTGGCGACATCATCACGAAGAACTGGCCTGTGGGGGGCAGCGCGGGCTCCGTCAGGAGTGGGGCTAGGAGCCTCCCCAAGCCCTGAGACCTCCCCTTCCCAGGGCCAACTTCCTCCTGCCTCCTGCGGAGGAGCAGTCCCACGCTCGCTCACGGCTGCCCAGGGCTTAGTGACCAGTGCAGGTCACGAGCAGAGGCCTGCCACCCCCAGCATGTCACACAGCCTCCCCTACCCTGCAGCCAGCGTCCCCACAGAGCATCTCACCAGTGCTGGGAGGCGTGGCCTGTCCCAGCAGCGCCTCCGAGCCCTGCGTGGTGACGACCGCTGCGGTGCTACCCGACGTGGCCCCCGCAGCCCCATCTCCCACGGCAGTGCCAGGGAAGTATGTGTAGTGCGTCTCGGCCGCTGTCCCCTCTGTGTCAACTGCGTCATCACTGGTGAACGCCCCTTGGATCACCGCCTGGAGGGAACCCAGAGGACGGAGTCCAGTAGCCATCAGATTCCCCAGTGAAGGACTCTGCAGCTTCTACCCCTTGAAGAAGGGAGGGAGGGAGGGAGGCCCAGAAAGGGGCAGCCCAGGGCCTGGGGACAGGGCAGCCAGATGCCTCACCATCCCTAGCCTCACCCAGCCCACTGGTTCCCTGTCTTATCTTACTCTCAGAGCTCCTGTCCCCACACCCCCGCCTCCCGCACCTGCCCTGTACCTGGGTCATGGACTGAGTGGCAGGGTAGCCACTAATGGCGCCAGTCCCCTCAGTCTGGCCATCCAGCTGCCCTTCAGACACTTGGATCACCCTGTACATCACCTGGAAGCAAAGAGGACAGGGGCGGGGCGGGGGGAGAGAATAAGAGAGTAAATGCTAGGGTTTCAGAGCCCTCACCAAGCATCTCCTAGATAGGCCCCCAAACAAGAGTCCTCCAGGGACACCGAGCCAGCCGCTGCCCGTCCACCCCCACAGGGAGGTCTTGCAAAGCCCTCAGTCACACCCACCTCTACTCCAAACCTTGGACTGCAGCCCCCACCCCCGCACGGTCCCCAACTTCTCCTTGCCCTCCAGATCTCCACATGACAGGTGCAACAACCTCCCTCTAGCCCAACCCCAGCAACATCTGCAGCCACCGGCCCCCCCCTTACCTGGCCCCCATTCTCAGTTCGGAAGACGTACTTGACGTTGGGGTCGGGGAAGGTGGCCGCGGACTGGATGCTGGCGATAGCCACGCTGGTGGGGTCCTCCCCAGTCGCTACCGCGCCTAAGTTCAAGGAGCAAGGGGGAGTCTGTGTGCCCCGGCCCCTCCCCCCGTGCCACTTGCCTGTCACTCAGGGAAGAAGGTGCACAGGTGGCCTAGGGTGCGGGGAGAGGCCACGCCGGTGCCAGCTGCGTCCCGGGGCGCTGCTGTCTCCACCACTCACCTTCCTGGATCTGCACCGTGCCCTCTTCCGCTTCAGCTGCTTTCTGCTGCCTGTTCGTGCGGGGCAGAAGGGAGGGCGAGGGAGAAGTGCATGAAGACTTTAATGGTGCCGGAACAGGGCCCGAAGTCGCCGGCACGCGCAGCAGGCGCCAGGGTGGTGGGGATTCGCTGAGTGCTCCCGTGCGTAGACCCAGGGCACCCCTGAGCAGCCACAGCCACGTTCGCTACTGAGAACAGGGCTACGAGGCAAGTAGCCCTGCTTGCGCTTCAGACGTTGTTTTAAATGCATGTCAACAATATTGTAGGCGTTGGCGGATTTCAGGAGAGAGGAAGTAGTGGGGGAGAGACCTCGGCTTGGTCTTCCCCTTACCGACGCAGGGATCGAACCCACAGCGCTGGGTATCTGGACCACACGCTAACCCACGGAGTGGCTCCGCCAGGGCCTGCTTGCATTTTACAGGCAGGACACCAAATCTCTGGGCCACTGCGGATTCAGGAGCAGAGACCCCAGAGCCAGGGCAGACTCCCACCGAGGACCCCCCAGGCGCCCCTCCCCACTCACCCCTTCATCTCTCTGTGAGGCGGTGCATCCGAGGGGCGGGCCCTGCCGTGTAGTCTTCGCGTCCCCCACCTCGCTGGCCTGAGCGCTTTGTCCTGGCAGAAAGGAGGGGTCTGCAGTGACTCCTGGACCCTGGGCGCCCCTGCGTCAGCACGCAGGCTCCCTGAGACACAGCCGGGAACAAGCTGACCGCCGCGGGGGCGATGCTGAGAGGGGCCGCAGGCGGCGCCCCTCCTGGCGGGGAGGTGACAAGCACACGGGAGCTGACCCGGGACGTTTGCAACGCCACCTTCAGACACCACTGGGCCCCTCCTGCAGCTTCTCAGCCACAGGTCGGACACCAACCAGCTTCTGTTCTCGAATTCCGGAAGGGGAAGCCTGAAGCCCACGCCACTGCAAACCCCTCCCGAACCCGAAATGCCAGACTTGGCCGTTGGGCCCCGTGACAGTCACAGGGCTGTTGTTTTGCGGTGTCCAGATATATGTCATTTGCTAGAGACCCAAAAGGCCAAGTGTATCATTCTCAAGCCCCTGTATCTTATTCATCAAACCTAGAACAACACAGTGGCTAACATGTTGCCATGACAACTCCAAATCCACCGAGCCGCAGCAAGAAGGGAAGACACTCGGGCCCAGGGTTCCGAAGGACGAGACAAAGGAGGAGGAGCCCACCCACACGGTGCCGGCAGGAGGACCGTGGCAGGGGACAGGGAAACGACGCGCTGAGCGGACAGAGGCCTCCAGAAGGAAACCGCTACACAGAGCAAAGCAATAAAATAATCCCGACGTGACAGGGGTAACTTTTTGACACATTCTCTACCCAGAAGGTCCCCCAAACCTTTCCTACCGAAGGGAAATCTTCAGTGGATGAGCTTTCGAAAGCCCGGGTCCAGGGAAAACGCTCACCAGAAAAAAAAAGGGAACTGAAAGCGAAACCGTCGGGAGGAGGAGGCGGCGCGCGGTCCCTAAGAGGAAGCGGCGCTGGCGGCCCGGACCACCCACCTGTCCGTCCCCGAGCCCGCGCGAGCAGTGCCCCAGGTGCCGGGCCGACGCCGGCGGGGCGGTGGGGCGGACAGGGCACCCGGCTGCTCTGCCGCCAACAGCTGTCAGCCAGGGACGGCCTCCGAGGCCGCAGCCGCGGGGCGTCCGGGTCTCAGCTGCGCGTCCGGAAGCATTTCCCGTGCGCGCGGGGCACGCGACGCGGGACCGGGCCGGACGCGGCGGCGCGCACGCTCGCCGAGAAGGGCCCGGCAGGGCCGTTCCCGGCGCGGACACAAAGGGAAAACGATGGGGCGCAGAGGGACCCGGCGCCAGCCTCGCTGGGAGCGCGCCGCCAGCAGCCCCCGGCAGGCGTGCGGCCGGCGCGCAGACCCGGCGGACACACGGGGCGCCGCGCTCGGCCCGGCGCAGGAGGCGGGACGCGCGGGCCGCGGTTAGAGACAGGCGCGGCCCCTCCCTCAAAACAAAGGCTTCCCCCGGGGACTTCCCTGGCCTGAGAGTCAGAAAGACAGTCGCGGCTGCCCTTCCTTGGCGGCGCACCCCGTCTCCAGCTCCCCCCGCGTGCCGCGCTCACCGGCCTCGGTCGCCTCAGCCGCCGACTCCCCGGGACAGCGCAGCTCGCCGAATTCGGCCAGCTCCATGGACAGCTGCGCATGCGCGCTCCCGGCCCGCGGCCATGCTGGTGAGGGGCGGAAGTGGCCCTCTCTGGCCTCCGCCCGCCCAGGCCCTGAGCCTTCCCGCTTCCGTCGGCTCCATCTTGATGAGGGCGGAAGGGTGCGACTTCCCGGGGTCCGAGAAGATGACGCTGAAGGCCGAGGGGCTTTCGGCAAGAACGGGACAAATACTACTAACTTGTGCTTCCATCTTCCTGCTGGACGGGGCCTTTTAATTTAGTTCCTGGAGAGGGAGGCCCGTCGGCCGGCAGCGCCATCTTTAACAAGGGCTGGCAGGAGGCCCTCTGGAATCGGGACACCTATTTGTAGTGTTTCCGGATGGAGGTTAGGGAACCTTGGCACACTTGGGTCTGGGTACACGCCTTTGTATTAACGTCTGCTGTCACTCGCCCAAAGACCTCCAAGGCTTCCCGCCTGTGAGGCTGTTTCTGCAGCGGGATCTGGACGCCCACTCTTCGCAGTCGGCGTGAATCGCAGGTGTGCGGTGTCACGGGTCTCAGAGCCTCTGCCACTGATTATCTCGGAGATCTCGCGAGCTTCGGGACCTGCTGCGCCTTGGTTTTGTCACCCGCGGAACGCCGGGGCCAGTGCCAACCTGACACACAGAACCGATAGGGACGAAGGAAGGGGCACAGGGGAAACACAGCCTCTGCTGGTGCCCAGGGAACGTTGTGTAAATGCAAGTTTCTCTTCCCAGTTTCCTGACCGCCGCGAACCCAGCTCTAGTTTCTAGCCCCAGGTCTCCATGACAACCACCGAGCAGGAGCCCCGGAACAAGAAAAAGGACAAGGATGGGCCACGGCTGAAATGGTGCTGCCTGTCACCCAAGACTTGAATAAGAATAAGAAAACTCCACACTATTTGTGTGTAAAAATACAACTTTTATTCTGAGACACAGGCCCTTACTGGGATGGGACCTATGGCCCCAGCCTGTCTAGAGGAGCCGCCCGGGCCCTGAGTGGTGCCATTCCCTATCCCTGAAGCAGGAGGAAGTTATCCCAAAGGGAAAAGAGGCCAAAGGGATCCGTGGGAGACCCCTGAAGGCCACGGGAGGCGGGGGGGTGGGGGAGCTGGAAAGGGAGCCAGTGCCTCCAACAAGCCGAGTTCCCTGGACAGCTTCGCGGACCTGGGGCTCCTCACACGGAATGGGGCCAGGAGCCAAACAAGGCCCCACGGCCCAACGAGGACCGATGCACTTGAGGACCGTAGGCTCCGACCTGGCCTGTCCTCCCCACCTCCACCCCGGGGCTTCCCTGAAGAGAAGTTGGCAGCCTCAGGAGGGCAGATGCTTGCCTGGAGTTCCCCTTCATTCTTCCCTTTGAGAAGCCTCTCTGTTGTCTGCCTACTGTTTGTCCCTTTTGGCCGATGACTTCACTCCCTAGGAACAGGCACTTGGTGGCTTTCTTGGGACTCTCCTTGGGGGTGGGTGCTTTGTGTCGGACACAAGTTCCGGAAAACCAGTCGGGACAGTGCCTCCCACAGTCAGAAGCTGGAGGGCCAAAGCCCACAGAGTCGGGCCCTGCCTCTGCTCCGGCCGCAGGAGACACCGCCGTCAGGGACTCCAGAAATCAAAGACCACGCTGTACCCTGCTGCCCAGCGCTCTGGCCCCGATCATAGTCCCTCACCCTTCCCAGGGTTAGCCTGTGTTTCAAACGCATATGTCCGGCGCTGTGGGGGCACAAGGGGGTGAAGGGCCTGGGGTTCTCTTGGGGGCAGACTGAATCGGCTCCGGGGTTCGGACCTTTCCGTGCCTTCAGGAGGGAGCTCCAGGAAGCTGAGAGGCCGGGGGGAATGGGCAGGGGTCCCGCTACAGGGAGAGGTTCTGGGGACGAGGCTGTAGTCCTCACCCCCCGTACAGGTCTGTGTCCTCCGAACTCCCTGAGTCTCAGTTCTCTGGCGGTCCCGGGCCAGGGCCACAGCAGCATCAAAGGAAAGGCTGCCCCCATTCCGCCAAGAGGAGCGGGAGGCTCGGGACCCCCAAACCCTCTCCCCGGGAGTCCCATCCAGCCGGCCAGGCCTCGGGCATGGGTTTGCAGGCGCCACGTGGATCTTGCTACACATTGCACCGGGCATCTTGGCAAACTGTGGCTTAGGGGGCACCACCGGCACGGAGCGGACCTGTTGGACCTGAACCAGGGTGGAGGCCAGGCGCATGCCCACACTGCCAGCTGAGCTGAGGGGACAGGGGCACAGATTGCAGCCCTCTGGACTGGGCTGCCCCTCGGGCTCCATCTCCTCTGGCCGGGGTGGCTGTGGGGCTGCCCGTTCTGTCTCAGAGGACTGGTCATTGCCCTCTTTGGCACTGTCAGCCTCCAAGGACACTACATATGACCCTTCCAGGAGAAAGCCCCCTTCTAAACGGTCCCCTCCTGCCCTCTGCTCTCCCTCTGCCTCTCCATCCCCACTCTCCCGCTCATTGCTGACGTCCCCTGCTCCTCCTTCAGCTGCTGCTTCTGTGCTTCTGTCTTCACCATCTGCTTGGTCTTCTCTTGCCTCCAGGTCTCTGTTCTCCCCCTGCCCTCGGCCTTCCCCCTCACCCTCTCTGCCTCCCTCAGCCTCTTGTGAGTCCACCACCTCCCAGCTCTCCTCAGCAGCTTGCTTTCCCTGAGCCCTCTGCTTGGGGTCCCTGCCAGCTTCCACCCCAGCTTTCTCTCCTTCCTCAGCCTCCTCCTGTCTCTCAGTCCTTCTTTCCTCCTCCTCCTCCTCACCCCACTGTCCTGTCTTCTCCACACCCTTAGCTTCCTCCATGTGCTCACCCTCCTGCGGACCTTCGGGTTCCTCATCCTTGGCTTCTGTCTCTTCCCCACACCCTTCTTGCAAACTGACCGTCGTCTCTTCGCTTCCCCCAGCGTCCCCTCCTTCCTCACCTGCCTCTGCAGCCTCCACCTTGCCCTCGGGACTCCCCTCAGCCTCCTCCCTGATGTCCCACCTGCTGCCAGCCTCAGCCTCCTTGTCCTCCCCAACTTCCCAGCATGGCCGCCCCCCCTCAGCCTGCCCTGGAGCCTCCTGCCTTCCACACCCGGCTGCCTCTTCCTCCAGATCGCCCAGGCTCTCCCAGGCCTGGGGTTCGGGCCCCAGAAGGGGACTGAGGTCATCGTAGGCACTCAGGAAGACTTCCTCCCCACTCTCCTCCTCTGCCGGCCCAGGGCCTGCCGAGTCTGGGGAGCAGCAGCTGGGAGCCAGGACAAACTGGGCATCATCTAGAGACAACTCGTCCAGCGGTGGCTCCACGGAGAACTCCTCCACCTGTGGGCACGGCACATGGTTCAGGACCAGGGTCCCTGTCTCCCCTCTGGATTGTCTGCCTCCCCTGTCCCAGCATGGCTCCCCCTCACCTGAGGCCCAGCTCCTAGCAGCTCCTCCAGGTAGCCGATCCCAGGGTCATCATCCCCAGGGGAGAAGGCTGCTCCTGCGGCTCCAGCCTTGGCCAAGTCCCCAGCCTCCACCCCCACCCACTCGGGCTCCGAGCTGCTTGAGTCCTCTAGGAAGGAGAAGGAGTCCTGCACCTCCTGGGACAGGCAGTCCTCCAGGGCTGGGGCCGGGGCCAGGGCCGCTGGGCCTGAGTCAACCAGGGCACCCAGGGCTGGACTTGCCTCCAACTTCTCATCTGTTGGAAGAGAGGTAGTCCCAGGAATACGACGGTCAGGGTCAGCCCTGACCCTTTCCCACGTGGGTCTTCCTGGCATTGCTGCCGTAGGGGCCCAACATGCCCACGTTGGCCCCCTACCTGGCTGACTTCTTCAGACCAATATTCTGAACTGTTGGCTTACAGCTGCCTTTGTCCTGTTCCTCCCAGGTGCTGGGCACCGTGCTGTACGTTTTAAAATGCACCATCTTATTTCCCCACAAAAGCACCCTATGCTGTAGGGCGTTTGCCTCCATTTTACACGTGAGGAAACTGAGGCTGCCAGAGAGTAAGCGGTTTGTCCAAGGTCACAGGACAAGGGGCGCAGACGAAGTTTGGTCCCACAGCTGCTCCGTGGCCACGCCCTCACCCCCCACACTGAGCTGCCCGCAGTTCTCATCCGAGACACTTGAGGAACGCAGTGAGAGC
Source organism: Tonatia bakeri (assembly GCA_004024845.1). Lineage (NCBI taxonomy): Eukaryota > Metazoa > Chordata > Mammalia > Chiroptera > Phyllostomidae > Tonatia > Tonatia bakeri. The sequence goes on along the minus strand of PVIA01003416.1, from coordinate 114,472 downwards.
AGCACTCAGCTCCCAGCTCTGCCACCGCCTACCTAAACCAATGACACATGGCTTAACCGAAGCTCCAGTTTGACTGCTGTGCACTACCTGTGTCATAAGACCATGAGGAAATGAAAAAAGCTAACACCTGTGCAAAGTCCTTAACACAGCATTGGCACATAATAAGCCTTCGATGAGTGCCAGCTGGTGTGGCTGATCTGACTGCCGTTACTACCACCAGCGGTGCGTGTCCACCTAGTGGGTGGTAATCCCTGCCACATGCGTCCAACAGGACCCCGTCTGTGCATGTACAAGAGCCCCTCTGCATGTATTTTATATGAGTGCATTATGTTACTGGTGCCTCAGCCTTGAACCAGGGCTGGCAGCTGAAGGGAACCACCCAAAGCCAAGGGTTGAGGCCTCTTCCCTCCCCCCATCAGAGCTTCCGCCTGCTCCCCAGTCACCACTCCCAGTCCAGGGCAATCCCTGGATCCTCACCTGGGGGGCCGGGGCCGGAGGCAGGGCTTGGCCGGGGCTGCAGGGCGGGGCACTCCAGGCCACGGGTGAGCCTGGCCAAGGACACGTTAGAGATGATGTTCGGGGGCACGCTGAGGATGGAGGTGATGTGCAGTGGGAGGTTGACGTTGTACGGGTCTGAGATGTGGACGCCAGCGCAGCGCTCCGCACGGCTGCTGCCCCCAGCACGGGCTGCTGGCCGCCCGGCTCTCGGTGTTCCTGGCTCAGAGTTCGTGCTACCCAGGGCCTCTGCCTCGGGCTCCGCTTCACCCTCTGCTCCCTCCGCAGAATCGTTCTCCAAACTCTCAGGCATCAGCTGGCTGGGCCGGGGGCTGCTGGGTGCCAGCAACCCCTCTGGCTCTGTGGAGGAGAGAGAGGCAGGCAGTGGCCGCCGCTGTAAGGGACCTGGACCATTCAGGAATGCTCTGGAACAGGATAGAATGCTCCATGCTGCCTGGGGCCTGACAGGACCATGCCCAGATTCCCTTGGCCACACAGCAAACCTCCCCAAGCCCACAGGTCACATGTGGGTCAGCCCTCCTACGCAGGTCCGAGAGCCCCCCTCCTTCCCTGCAGATGCCATCACTGGCTGTCCCCCACACACACACATGCCACCGTGTTCCTGCGTGACAAACACCCTGTAACCCAGTGTCCAGCACTAAGGCTGGTATACGATAGACACACGTCATGCATTTTGAAATTAGTGGGTACGCTTGGTTCCCAGTGCACACACGCACATGCACAGGCAGTGGTCTGGTTCACAACACTGTCATTCCCCCACACACACTCACGGACGCTCACAGGCCGGTGCTGTGAACACCACAGCACACTCGTGGGTGCACGCCTGTGCTCACCGTCGCTGGCCCCCACCGACGCACTCAGCGAGTCCATGCTCTTGGCTGGCCGCAGCGTTCCCTTATCTGACTTGTCCTCTGCAAGACAATTGGTGTGTGGGTCCAGGGCCTGGCACGCCTGCCACAGAGCTCCTGCCCATCGCCCCACACTCACCTCTGTCCTCAGCCCCCCGTGGGAGTTTTCGCTTGGTCTCATGGCCAGAGCGACCCAGGTTGAAGATGGATCTCCACTTCCTGACCTTCAGAGATCCTTTCCTCCTGGAGGCAGTGGAGACATCAGTGGGGTTGGGCCTGGAGGCCAGTGTGGGGTGCGGGGTCAGGGGGACAGGGGTGCCCAGGAGGGAAGCCTTACTTGTGCTCTGCTATCTCAATGATAGTGTGATAGGGCCGAATCTGGGGGGGTCCATCGCCAGCCTGCAGGACGCTAGGCAGGTGGTAGGGCAGCGACCTGGGCATGAGGTCCTCGGGGCCGCCTGATGCCCGGAGCCCTGGAAGGGATCGCCATCCGCCACTCTCCAGGTCACCGCCTGGGAAGAGAAGAGGACTCACCAGCCAAGAACAGAGAAAAGACAGGGCACTGGCCCCCAGCTCCTCCTCGTACCCAACCCCTCACCAGCTGGGGACGTACGGGGAGGACGGACCCTGGTCTAGCCCTCAAGAGTGGGTGAGTCCTCAGGAGCCAAGAGGGCCAGGGGTTCCAGGACTGTGGTCTGGTGGGCTGGGGTGACAACGAGCCGTCACTGGTGTCAAGAGCCAGGACGGCGAGTGGAGATCCACCTGGCCCCCGAGCTGTGCGCAGACGGAAGAAGCCCACACAGGCTTTCTCATCTGCAGGTCGGGGAGCCCAAACTGGTGGTTGGGCAGGCCCTAATGCTGATGCGACCCCTCAGACAGGCAGTGGCGGGGAGGACACCCACCAGAGAGGGCAGTGCCCCCGAAGAGCCGGTCCACGTGCGTGAGGATGAACTCAACCACGATGGACTGCACACGCACCTCCATGAAGGCCGCCGTGCCATTGAAGCCGGAGGCCTCTATGTCCTTAGACCTGTGAGGACACGGAGTCATCCCTGCCCTTATCACACGTCCTTATCCACACTCTCCCTGGAAGTGCCGTATACCCTTTCCCCGCTGTGCCCTTAACCCCCACACCCTTAAACCACTTATGTGGTTCACGTCTCCAATGCCACTTCCTCCAGGAAGCCTTCTTGGACACCCTCCTCAGAATCAATCTCCACTCCCTTTGCACTCCAGGGGCCTGTTTATAATGCATGCCAGGACTTCTCACAACCTGCCTTGCACCACAAGGAGTGATCCACAGGCCAGTTCTCCAATAGACCACTAGGCATTTGCTCAACAAACACTTGACCAGGACCCATCCTGTTCCAGTTCCTGAACTCCATGACACAGGGTGACCCGAACCCTAACCCTTAGGGACTTTACTCCAGCTCAGAGCTGGTGTCAAAGTGGTGAGCCCCATGCCACTGTCAAAGTGGTGAGCCCCATGCCACACCCAGTGGGGTGTGATCCTGAACCTTCCTGTGTCTCACTGGGCTGCTCGAGACCCTCAGTCCCCTCTCCAGCGCACCCACCCAGCCACCCGTCCTGCAGCCACCTGCTGAGGCAAGGCTCTGCTAGGACCCCCACATGCCGCTCACTCACACGCCCACCTCAGCAGGTTGGGGGCCCACACGATGGCCAGGTTGCGGGCGTGCATGTTGGTCTGGGCGCTGAGCGAGGCCATGTGCACCAGGTGACGCATGAGGAACTCCAGGGTCCTGCAGAGAGGGGCACCGGGACCGGGGTCGCACAGGGGTCATAGGGCAGGAGTGAGGCTGGGGCCTGGGTGCTGGGAGAGAAAGGACAGGCCCCAGGTGGAGGGAGCCAGGAGGAGGGGGTGGGGAGGTGCCCCACACACCTGTAGTTTGGGACGGGGAGCTCTCGAAGCACCTCCAGGATCTTGACCAAGCGTTCGGGCTCCAGTTGCACCGCCACAGCCTCCTGATGGGGGGCGGGGGGCGTTCAAGAAGCAGGAGTCAGCAACCCGCCTGCCCCGAGTCCTGCCCGGAGCCCTGAGGTAAACCCTCAGACACAGCTGTGCTGCCCCACACCGTCCTCAACGCGCAGCCAAGGACGCACACGGACGGACAGCAGCAGGGAGAGCCCGGAGTCAGGGGCCCACAGACCTGCGGCCGAACCCTGGCTGTGCCTCTGAATGGCTTTACGACCTCGGACAGCTCGCTCACGGTCACTCTGTGCCTCAGCGTCCTCTGCCGGTAACACTCCAGCACCGGAGCACATCCACCCCCCACCCCCGTGGGTGTCCAGGGCGGTGGAGTTGTTCCAAGGGGTCCAGGGAGGCCTCACCCCCGCCCGGCGTGGCCAGTGTGGGCGGGTGGCACGCCCCTGCCGCTCAGGGCCTCCCGGTGCTGCTGTCCGTCAGCGAGCCCAGAGCCGCTGCCCTCAGGCCCCTCAACTCACAGCGAACTTGTCGTAGAGCCGGTAGGTGAGCAGGGGGTCCGGCAGCTCTCGGAAGTAGGCCTTGCACAGGGAGGACACGCAGTGGATGTCCTGCAGGTAAACCTCTCGCCGCAGGTCTGGCTTCCGCTCTGCCTCGAACTCCTGCCTGGGGAGGTGCGGAGTGGTCGGGGCGCTGGGCCTCAGGAGAAGTGAGGGGCTGCAGGGTGCACCCCAGGCAGCCTGGGGTCAGCGCGTGAGGGGCTCGGAAGGAGGACGCCGGGCTGTGCAGGTGGACGCACAGGGCGGGGGTGAGGAGGGTGAGTGGGTCAGTGGGAGGGCGGGGATCCATGTCGGGGCGTAGCTGCAGGCGTAGCAACGTAGGCATGGGTGGGGGTCGGTAGAGGTGGAGGCTGAGCGTGAGTGCGTCTCTGGGCACACGGGCGGGTGGGACAGTGTGACCTTATGACGGGTGTCAGACTCATTTCACCGGGGGCCACATCAGCCTCGCAGTCGCCTTCAAAGAGCCGAAGGTAATTTCAACCCCAACAGTTAAGGAGTAGTTACCGTCGTACAGCCCTAAAATCACCTTCGGCCCTTTGCAGGCAACTGCGAGGCTGATGTGGCCCCCGGTGAACATGAGTTTTACGCCCCTACCTGAGGAAGAAACAGAAGTGTCGATCTTTGTAACATTGACTGTGACACTGAAGGCACAGGCGACCAAAGAAACAATAAGCTGAACGTCAAAATTACAAACTTTCGTGTGTCAAAGGGCACTACTGAGAAAGCAAAGAGAGCCCACAGAGTGGGGAAAAGGGCTTGCAAGTCAGATTTGATAAGTGTCTAATATCCAGAATATAAAGAACTGTCACAACTCCAAAGAGGTAAACAACCCAGTTTAAAACGGACGAGGGGCTGGAGTAGACGTTTGTCCAAAGAAGACGTACAAATGCTCGACGAGCGAACAAACAGACGTTCCCCGCCATCGGCGGTCAGAGAATCCGGGTGCGGAGGAAGTGCCGCCGCCCACCCACGAGGGGAGCTACAATGAGACAGACACAGAGTAGAGACGCTGGCAGGGAGGTGGAGAAACTGGAGCCCTTGCAGGTGGGGCTGGAAAACCACACAGCCACTGCTCCTTTAAAAGTTCAACAGAGAGTTTACCCTACGACCCAGCAACCCGACTCCTGTGCACACACTCAGAGAGCTGAGAACACACGTCAGCACAAACACACATACACGGACAGTGTGCGGTGCTACTGTTCGCAGCAGCCAACAGGCAGAAGCCACCCGAGCAGCCTGTGTCCGATGAGCAAGCGCAGTGCAGGTGGTCAAACCATGCAGTGGAACCTCATTCAGCCACGAAAAAGGGAATGAAGTACTGGCACACGCAACAACACACGTGGACCTCAAAAGCATGCCAAGTGAAAAAGCCACACACGCAGGGTTACAACGACCTGATCTGCGTGTGAAATGAGCAGAAGAGGAAAGTCCGTCCAGACAGGAGTGGACGAGGGGTGGCCAGGGCCGGGGGGAGGGGGTGTGAAGCGACAGCTGTCGGTGTGGGGCTGCTTCTGGGGGAGGTGAAACGTCCTGGAATCAGTGGTGATGGCTGCACAATCTGTGAATACACTCAAAACCACTAAAATGTACGTTTTTTCTCCTGACCCTCACCCAAGGACACGCCCACTGGTTTCGGAGAGAAGAGAGAGAGAGACATCCATCGGGTGCCCCAACCAGGGGTCGAACCCACAAACTTTTGGCGTAGGGACGACACTCCAACTAACTGAGCCGCCCAGCCAGGGCTGAAACCTACATGTTTAAATGGTGGATTTTACAGTATGAGAATTATATCTAATTTGTTTTAAAAGCTGGGTGTGTGTGTGGGAGTGGAGGGGTGTGTGTGCATGTGCATGTCCGTGTGTGCACGCCAGCCTGGGGTGGCAGCACATGGCCTCGGCTTCTCCTGAGCAGACTCCGGAGCGCCTCCTTTAGACAGTGCTGGGCACTGCGTCTCCTCCTCCCCACCTCCCCTCACCCTCTGGCTCCCTGGCCCTCCCGAAACTGCCCGACTCACCGGAGCCTCTGGATGTTGGAGGAGACCCCAGAGAGGCGGTAGATCCCGTCCACCACGCCATACTCCTCCACGAACTCCGCACAGCTCCTGAGCACCTGGGGCACTGGGGGCAGAGGGGCGGACACAGAGGGTCAGAGCTGCCCGGGCTCTGAGAAGTGGGAGCACCAGCGAGGGGCTTGGGGAGGGCAGTGCCCGTGGGATGCAGCTTGTCTGAAAGATGCTCACAGGTGTCAGCCCCAACCCACGAACCCCCTGCAATCCCTCTGCCCACCAGGCCTAGAGCCCCAGGGTCACCCCCATCCCGGGCTGGGGAGCTCTTTGCCTCTCCAGACTGCCCACTCCTGCTAGAAAGTTCTGCCTTCAAGGAAACTACTTGCTTCTCTGGGACTTTTAAAGAGGCGACAATCCAGCTGGAAGTGTTATGTCCATGCACTTCCAAGATCAGTCTTTACCCTGAACCCCGACCAAAACTCGGACAGGGCCGGTGGGGATGGGTGCAAAGCACACCCTCTGGTAAGGCCGTGTGTGGATATTAGTTCTGTCACCGAAAGGTGCACAAAACAGTGACAGACCTTCAGCCAGGTGAGCTCAGGAGAGAAGCACCCGTGGGCCCACTGAGCCCTGTGTGTCACACATTGCCGTCCCTGCCCAGCAGGAAGAAAAAACGAGGACCGAAGGACTAACAAGTGCCCAGGGCCACCCAGCAAGAGCCAGGATGCAAATCCAGAAGCTCAAGGAGCCGAGTGACGTCTCCCAGCCCCGGCCCCTCCCCTGTTTCTAGACTGTCAGCTCCGTAGGGCCAGGATCTCAGTGTGACCCGTCTCAATACCCTCTCACGATCTGACATGGTGTCTCATGCGTGGGAAACTCGTGGGTTGAGTCCCAGCTCCACAATTCCCTGTTTTAAATCCTCTGTGATACCAACACCCTGCTCCACCCCAGTCTTCAGTGCTGACCTCGAATATGGTATCAGAATAAATTCGGAGTAAAAACACAGGAGCTCCCCAGCAGGGGAGGCAAGACCTTCACAAGTCGGGTCTCAGCTGTGACGCCAGGCAGTTCCCCGACAGACCTTGCGATCCAGCCCTTTGCTTCTCCGCGAACAAGGCGGTGCCACGTCCTTCCCTTCACACCCACTCACGTCGCTTCTGGGCTGGCAGCGTCCCCCCTCTGACTCCAGCTGGGGAACGCCTGTGCGCTCCGCAAAACACACCTCCAACGCCGCCCCCCAATTCTGAGCCCTTTACTTGTTCTAGCTCCACACTCCTTTCTTTATCCCTGTGTCACACACTTATCGTTCTTTGTTATGATTTGTTTCTTTTCTACGTACGACTGTGGACACAATGTAACATCCTCCGTGGCATCCAGCCCAGTGTTGAAACGTAGTATACAGTAAATGTTTATTGAACCATTCAGTTAATTAGCAATCAGTTATGAGAACTGGTGGCATCTCTTGGAGACAATACAGAATATTGCCAAAGATGAAACACTGAGTCCTGTTGACTGAGACCCACCGGGCTCAGGAGCCCGAGTCAGAAGACGCGCCCTCTCCTGAGCCGCCTGGCCGTCTTCTCCTACGGGCTTCAGGAGTCTCACGGCTGCTTGCACTTCCCTCCAGCTTGGTCCCCAGGAAGCTCCGAGCCGCCTCCACCAGCCACAGAGAACCCGATTCACCTTTCTGGGCACCGATCCCACCCTTCCTCTCATTTTCCCGTCAGCCCAGTTCCTTCATCCTTTGCTCTTTTTCTAAAGTTTTGGGTTTGGGAAGTCCTCCATTCCACGCTCCTTGTGGAATTCAGTGAGACCGAAATACGGAATGAAAGAAATGATAAACCCATCCTCTATGATCGAAAACCCTCCTCACAGGACCTGCTGCCCACGCCCTCTGCCCTCCTGCAGCCCAGAGCCAGGACTCAAGAAAGGTCGCAGAAGTTAAGGAACCCTTCGCCCTGAGGCAGCAAAAGTGTGGGCTGGCACACCAGTCACCTTGAGAGTGACAGCTTCCTTAACCTTCACAGCCCCGTCCCCTCTCCTACCTCCACTGGCTCCTGGCCTCGGGTCACCGTCCCTCCCCCAGACCTGTGACCCCAGCGAGGGTCCCTGAGCTCGGGTGCCCAGCACTTCGCACGACGGTACGTGGTTTCTCATCAGAACGGAGACTCTGCTCTCGGGTGCGTGAGGCTACACCCAGTTTTGGCCGCCACATGACTCATACGCAGGGTGCTGCCACCTAAACCCCAGGTCCTTTCCACACGAATTATAATCAGCAGACAGGCCTTCCCCGCCTGCTGGTTTCAAACCTCCAGAGGAGGCCCTTGGAGAACACCTGCGGGGCCTGGGGGGTCAGAGCCCCAGAGGCAATGGGTCAAGGAGACGGGGTGGGGGGGGGGAGGGGTCAGAGCTACAAGTCAGAGGCAGGGGAGGGGAGGCAGAGTCAGAGGGGTGTGGGGGCAGGTTGCGGCCAGGGCCCAGAGAATCGGCAACCTCAACAAGGTGTGGAAAGAGATAGAGATCAGGACGGGCTTGGGACAAAGAGCTGGGAGATGGCGTTGAGATGGGTGTCTCTGCAGAGGAACCCAGATCTTCACTGGAGATAAACTAACCAGACACACAGGTCTCCACTGGCCAGGGCTTTCGTGTTTGCCGGGCCTTGGGTCAGCGAGAAGCCGCCTGTTTCTGCCAGGAGAGCTGGGCGAGGGGCAGCTGTCACTGCTGCTCTGGTGCCCAAGGGCGCTCCCCCCTTGGGCTCAGGTGAGGCTCTGCTGAGCAGAGCTGCTTCTCCCAGCCCCTGGGGTGCTCTGAGATGCGGATGCAGCAACCAGGCGTCTGTCCTTCCAGGAGCGGCCCCTCGCCAACTGGCACCACGGACAAGAGGGGCACGTGCAGGGGGCCAGAGGGAGGCGGTGCGGGGAAGGAGAGGAGGCCCTGGGTGTGCAGAGAAGAGGGGGGGGTTCCAGCCCCATTCACTCTTGTGCCCTTGGCCTGCAGCCTCCATGCCCTGGAGGAATCCTTCCCTCGTAAAGGGGTCTCCTCAATGGGCAGCTGGGCCTTGCCCACGGAGAAGAGCGAGGCCCAGAGAGGCCACGTCACTGTTCCACACTCTCCCTCCGCGCCTGGGCTTTCCCTTCGCCAAGGCCGGTGGGGATGGGGGCCCCCGAGGGGAGGAGAAAAGGGGAAGAAGGTGTCTGGGGATGCGGGGCGGGGCCCTGAGCAGGAAATGAGCAGGAACCACGTCCCCTGCCTGCACTGCAGGGGCCACAGCCCCGAGCCAGGGGAGGACAAAGAGGAAATGACAGATTGGGTGGGGGTGGGGTGGGGGAAGAACGAAGAATGAAGAACGGGCCCTTCTCTGGGAGGAGCTGGACTTGCAGAAAACAAGCTGGGCTGGGCGGCCGGGATACCTGCGTTCACTTTCAGGGCAGATTGAGAAATGCGCTGAGTGGCTGCTCCCCGCCCAGCACAGAGCGCTGGCTGCCTGAGGCTGTGATGTCCGTCCCTGGCCCTGCTCCTGCTCACGCCCCCTCCCAGGCCACCCAGGTCCCACCAGCCTCCGTGGCACCCTCCATCCCGCCTCCTACTCCCTGGTGTTCCCCACCACGACGACGGCTTCTCTCTGGCCCTCCTCTTTGAACTGGTTTCCGTTTGCACAAGGAGAGCAGGGGAATCCCGGACAACAGGGAAGGGCGTCCCCACCCTGAATCCTCACCTGAGGCCCAACAAGGCTGGAAGGGGACCAGGGCGCACACCTCAGGCCCGCACAGTCCCCCACCTGGAGGCCCTGAGGGCCACCTCAGACTCAAGGGGGCCCTGGTCCCATCCCCTTTCATTCACACCCAAGGGCCAGCCATCTCCCCCGCAGCCTCCCTCTCCTCTCCCCAGGTGTCACACGGAGCTGCCTGCCTCCTCACAAAGCAGATTTCCACCTTGCCTGCTCATCAGCCCCAGCCACCGTCCCCGTGGGCCCCTCAGGACCCCCAGCAGCCCAGCAGCTTGCGGCGGCCTCCTTACCCTCCTGGCCCGAGTGCTGCAGGTGCTCCTGCAGGTCACAGCCAAACACCCGCTCCTTCGAACCGCCCTTCTTCTTTCCTTTCTGCCGAGACTTCATGACTGGAGCCCCAGGCCTCTGGCCCAGCCACCTCTGGCCCCCAGGACCTTTGGCCTAGCGGTCCCCCATGAGATCCCAAGCTGGCCTCTGGGCTTGGCCCAGCTCCAAGGGGCAGGGCTCCGAACTGGGGGTGGAGGGTGGCCTGGGCAACAGGCAACAGCCCCTGCCTCTGGGGCCCCTGCCGGCCACGCGGAAGTGGCCGTGGAAGAGGAAGTGCCAGGACCCTGGCACGAAGCTGGGTCTCGTGGCCGACCTGGCACTCGCCCCTCTCGCCTGCCTGCTCGGGCCTGGGGCAGGAAGCTGCGCAGCGCCCCAAACCCACTTCCTGTCAGAGCATCTTTGCAGCCACAGGCTGGTGGGGGAGGCGGCTGACATCCACATCCTCACCCACATCGGGTTCGCTCATTGGCTGGGGCCGCTGACATCAGAGCCTTGGGCAGGTGCTGGCGCCCGAGCAGGTGACACACCCTTGGTGACCAGAATTCTGGGGTCCCGGGTGGAGGCCTGAGGACGACCTGGCAGCCATGCCACACAGAGCCATGCCGAGCACACACAGGATGGGGTCGCTCAGGCCAGGCCCCGCTGGGACGTCCCTGAGCCTCGGCGTTCACACAGATGACCCTAACTCCTTCCAACTTGGGCACTCCAGGGAACTCCTCTGGGTGTTGGTTTCTGTGTCTGCCTCTCCAGAGCACCCAGGTCACCCTGGGAACTCACAGGTGGCCACCCGTCCATCTTGTGGGTGTCATTCCTTTCCCGTTCCCTGCTGGCCACAGGCACAGAACTCCTCCCTCCCTGGGACCGTAGCAGGCAGCGGTGCTGAGACAGAGAACAGAGTTTGGGGCTTACATGGCTCCGGGGGCAAGGAAGAGGCCAGACAGAACAGTTTTCTATCTGTTTATTTAAAAACAGAATATCGCTTTGTATGTACAAATGTGACATATTTACATGGAATGTACATATGAGGAAGCCAGATCCAAGGTCCCAGGCTGGCTGGGGGGCAGGGCGGGGAATCTCTCCTCTGTTCCAGAGACCCAGAAGGCGTGAGGCCAGGCAGGGTTTGGGCACTCAGCCGAGGGATTCAGGCCATGTGTGTCTGGGAGGACCAGGTAGAAACAGGCCCATCTAAACTCAGCCTCCACCCAGAGACACTGCCAGAAAAGCCCTGAGGAGGTGGCCCCATGAGCCTGGGGACGGAGACAGCATTGCCCCCAGCAGCTCCATGGTATACCCTGGACCCCCGCCCTCTTTCCCCAACAACCAAACCAGGAACCCTCGGCACCAAGTCCCAACAACCGCCCACAGGGGCACAGGCCACTGTGGACACAGCTAAGAAAACAGGAGCCCAGGGGACCAAGGACAGACCCTGCCCCCAAAGTCACAACCCAGGTGGACCGCCTCTGACCCCACCAGCTCCCGATTCCCCCTAGAGAGGCCACCGGGGCTCAGACGCCCAGGGACGAGCCTCCCTCAGACCCACAGTAAGTCAATCCTGGGGTCTGGGCTGTGCCGGGCTCCCACACGAACTGGCCTCACTTGAAGTGGAAGTGACTTCATACAAATCAAAAGTCTGTTTAAGTCTTTTTCTTCTCAAAGTGTTCGGAACATTAGTCCTTGAGGAGAGTATGCCCATGCAGCAGGCCCCGAGGCCACCAGAGGGCAGAGGGCTTCTCCTGTAGCAGCTGGAGTCTCTGCGCAGGTACACCCCAGGCCGCGGTGCGACACTCACCTGCCGGTGCCCAGTGTGGGAGCCCAGCTCCCCCACTCAGGAGGCCAGGTTCCAGCCCCAGCTGTGCCCGCACACCTGGAAATGCCTGCCGTCTCCACCTCTCGCCTCCAACCTCCGCGTCACTAATACTGCTCTGGGGTCTGAAGCAAACACCTGTGTTCGCAGGTGGAGGTCACACAGCCACTCACACAGCACTCTCCACACTGCGTCCTGGGCACGGCCACCCCTCCACACACACCCCCAGCCGACACTCACACTCACACACTCACACTCACACACACACTCACTCAGTGACCTGCACGCACGGTGCAGGGACACAGCCAACCGGCCATCCCAGCATCAGAGCAGGGGCCGGGGGAGGGGGGGCGCAGGTGGAGCAGTCTGTGGGTGTGGGGGCCTGAGAGAGCGGAGAGCCCCCACATCGGCAGAGGAGGCCAGGCCCGGGGAGGCGGGCCTGGGTCAGACCAGGTGCCCCCGCCCGTTGATGTAGATGCCGTTGCCCGTGGGCTTGGCCCTCAGCGTCCCGTTCTCCTGCACAAAGTGGCTCATGGCCTGCTTGATGCCTTCGTCGCCATCCTCCTCCTCCTCCGCCCGCTCGGAGCCCGGGGACAGAAGCTCGGTCTGAGTCTCTATCTCCCTCACCGTGGTCAGCGTGGAGTAGCTGCGGCCCTCCGGCTCCTCGCTCTGCGGGCCAAAGGCGGGGGCGCGTCAGGGACTGCAGCCGGGCAGTCAGACCCGAGGGGCCCCGTGGGGCAAGGCAGGGTCGGAGGTCAGGCCCAAGCAGGAGTCAGGGGTCATGACCAGCTCGGAGGCACAGGGGACCCGAGAGGGAGCTGGGAGTAAGTGTTGGGTTGGGGACATGGGGACAAACACGGCGACAGAGGCAGAGCGGGGGTGTGGGGCTGACAGCCTGAGCCGGGCCGAGGCAAGAGGGTCAGGAAAGGGGCCTTGGACCCGGCTCCCAAGGAGCAAGAGGGGGGCCTGAGGAGCGTGGTGGGGACGCCGGTGGGGCCGGGGGCCTCACCATCACAGAGCAGCTACTGTTGTCCTTGAGACTATCAGGGTGGCCCTCGGCTCTCAGCCCTACACTCTCCTCCGGCTGCGGGGGCCCGGACATGGGGGAGGAGTCAGGACAGGGCTCAGTCTCTTTCCTCTGTCCTCCACCAGCCTCCTCCCGGACCACCGTCCCCCAGTTCCCCAGCCCCAGCCTGGGATCCGTGCTCACGGTGGCTTCCCTCGGAGCCCAGAAGATGCAAAGCAGGAGTGGCACCCCACAAAAGCACCCTGGCCCAGCCCCCGCTGTGAGTCAGTGCCAGAGGGCTGTGCTCCTGGTCAGCGGGAGAGCACGTACCTGGCTCCGGGGGTCCCCGTGGTGGGAATGCATCCTCCGGATGGAGTTCTCCCTGGTCAGGGTCAGCTCCTCCTCACTGGGAAAGACACCAGTGGGTCAGGAGCAGAGGGCTGTGGGGGCCCCCACAGGGAGCCCCACCACTGGGACACGAGGCCATGGGTTGTGCTGTCCCTGACGTGTGACTGAGTGGCCACAGAGTGCGTGTGGACATGCACGACTGAGCACGTGCAGACACCCGGACGGGCCTGTGGATCCTCGTCCAGCCCTGGTCCCGGCTCCAAACTCTGTCTCACCTCCTGAAAGCCTGCCCCCCACCACCCGCTGGTCCATCAGCTCTGTGATGTCCACACTCAGTCCCCTTCCCCTCCCTGGTCCCAGCCCGCCTGCTGCTGGCCTCCTCTGTGCCCCCGGCTCTGCTCCCCCCGCCCGGGAGTGGCCAGGACTCACAATTTCTGGGTCATCTGCTGGGCCTTGCGCCGGTGGTACAGCGACATCAGCAGCACCACCACCACCAGCAGGCACAGGAGGAGCGCTGCGATCACCCCCACCACCACCACCGAGGCTGACACCACGTCCACCTGCTTCCCCGTGGTCTCCTCAGGGTCTGCTGGGGACAGGCCGCAGTCTGAGCTGAACACTGAGGTCCCGATGCGCCCCCTCCCACTGTCCTCACAAAGCACACCCAGAACCACCCCACAGGCACATGGTCCCACCCTCTCCAGCTGGCTCCATCTTGCTTTTGTGGCCCCCGGCCCCTGTGTCTGCCCCAGGGCTTACCAACAACCTCCACGGTGACCTGAGAGTCCCTCGAGGACAGCTCGTTGCTGACGTGGCAGACGTACACGCCACTGTGCTCGGGGGCCAGAGGGGGGAAGCCCAGGGTGTCCCCTTCCACATGCACCCCGCTCGGCAGAGGCCCGTCCAGCCTAGGGGACGGGGAAGCCGATGGGTGCTGGCCAGCCAGGTGGGCTGAGGCTACCGCCGCCTGACAAGCCCAGACGGCCCTACACCGCCTTCCCGCCTGTCGTCACCTGAGCCCAGGCTGTTCCCACGGTGCCCCTCCCTCCCCCAGGCAGGCCTGGGCAGAGGCCCCCTTCTCCCTGCCGCTCAGCCTGACCCGGGCACCCCCCACACACGCGTGCCATCCCACGAGCTCCCGCAGGCCTCGAGTCACCCAGCCCTAGGCACCAGGCACACAGGGCGTGGTGTCTGCACAACGGGACACTTCATCCTGCTTGGGCCCCGGTATACTTGGAAAAAGGGACCGCAACCAGGGCAGAGCCCCAGGCACAAGGCTGTGTGCCCATCATGGGCTCCCACATGTGGGCCCGACCCTCCCGATTCCCCGGCCAGCAGATCCTGGAAAAGGCTGAGCCCTCCGAGAAGGAACTGGCAGAGGAGGGGGTGGTTATGGGAGTGTGGGTTTAATAGCAGTTCCAATCAGGTATCGTTTTGTCTTGCCCACTTTAGGAAGTTACATAAATATATACAATGTTAATATTTAAGTGCTTTAGCATTTAAAAGTTAGGAAAAAAAAGCCAAAGTCTTTATTAGCTTATTCTGGGTACAAGCCAGGAGCATTCAACAACCATGTGTGCTCTTGTGTTGGTCTGAATGGGCACCCCAATTTATCTGGGGCTCAGAATATGTTGTCCCAGCCCATAACGAGCACACGCCAGCCTCAGAGAGGACCCTGGTCCCCTGCGAGGCCACGAGGCCCAGGCCCTTACCGGGTCCAGTTGTAGGAGGGAGGGGGCTGCCCTTCACTCAGGCACTTGAGAGTAGCGCCCTCTCGGCCCACCTGCCACAGCTTTCGGTCTTCCAGGCCCCTCACAGAGGCCTCAGCAAGGACTGGGTGGGAGGCAGGAGGAGAAACACGGGAACGATGGCTTTGAGCTTGCTGTGCCTCGCAGGGTCTCCACACCAGGCCCCACCCTGCCTGGAAGGGCCCCCTGCGACCTCTGCTTCCTCCCCATCATGCCAGCCCTGCCTCACCACAGGGCTCTGCCCTCTCAGGGCTCAGAGCGTCCACAGGGGCCGCCCCGCGGGGCCTCAGCACACCCACCGGCCTCCCAGGATGCCCAGCAGAGCTGGGAGCTAAGCAATCCGACTGCTTCATTCGATTCCCTAGCAAACATCTGTCGAGGACCAGCTTTGTGCCAAATGCTGGGTTAGCAGCATCAGAAAGCGGTGGCCTCCCCCAGAGACTTGAATGCAATGCAGGGAAACACCTGTGGCTCCCTGTGCCCTTTCCCTGCACCGAGCGAGGCGCTTTGCACTCCCGGTCCCTAATTCCCACTGGGACCCTGGAAGTGGGGTGACTGCACTCCCAGCCTAGGGAGGCCGAGGGACAGCTGGTAAACGGCAGGACCCGGGCATGTCCCAAGTCTCTCTCTGGACCCAATTCCAAGTTTACATGTGGCTCTCCCAGCAGCCCCGTGAGGCAGGCGACTGCCTTTGTCAGGAGCAGGTCCCTGAAGGTCGGAGAGGCCCTCGGCCCTCTGGGGTGGCCCGACCCGGCCCTCCCAGCTCGGGCTGGTATTCTCTCAGCCACATGGCATGGCCAGGGGACCCTGCCAGCTGGCCTGGTACGACTCAGGGTGTCCCAGTGTCTCACCCATTCTCTTGATGCCCGTGGGGCCCCCGAGACCCTAGCACTCACAGGCCACTCGGAGGACGTGGGTGATCCTCTGGTCCTGCAGCAGCCCTGGGTGGGACACCACGCAGGTGAGCGGCTGCCCGTTCATGCTGCGGCTGGGCACCAGGTGGAACTCCGAAGTGACAGCGGCTGAGCGGGAGTGGGCAAAGGAGCGGTTGTACGTGGTGCCCTTGACCTCCGTGTCCCAGGTCACGGTGGGGGCCGGGCTGCCCTCCGCTGTGCAGGAGGCGGCCAGTGTCAGGCCCTGGCCCTCTTCCAGCGCTGGGCCAGGGTTCAGGGAGGGCAGGGGAGGCACTGCGGACAGACAGACGGACAGGGGGTGTGGTCACACAGAGTCTGCTCCCCCAGTCAGGCGGCCCCGCCCTCCCAGCTCAGCCCCTCTCATTGCACCAAGAAAGATACCAGATGAGTGGTAGGATTTGGTATTTTTTACAATTAGCTGGGTCATTTCTGAATGAAAACAATGGAGTAATTTAAAAGCGAACCAGGTAACATGGACACAATAATAATAATAATAGGCGTCATTTATTAAGCACTTGCTATACGCCCAGTATTATGCTAAATACCTCACGAACGTCATCTCGTTTGACCCTGCCAACACACCACTGAGCTGCACAGAGGTCATCGTCCCTGGTTCAGAGGTGGGGAGGCTGAGGCTCAGGGAGGCTAAGCAACGTGTCCCTAGACCAGCAGCTCTTAGGTGCCGAGGCCTAGGTCACGCTCGCTCGTTTCTCTGCAAGGCTGGTGGGTGGAGGGACAGACGCCGGCCTTCCCCGTCCTCGTGACGGCAACAGCCCAAGCACAGAATGGAGGAGACTGACCGGGCCGTAGGTCTAGGGCTCCCGCTGACCGCAAGCGCCCACAGGGCCGCGCGACGCTGTAAAGGGCAGTTGCGGTCTCTGACCACATTCACTGAAGCTCCAGATCAAACGACATTAGCCCTACCTGGTCATATCTGGACCTGCACGTCCGCTGGAAGGAGGCTTTGAAAGGGTGTCTTTAAATGTTGTGGAAACCAGTAAGTTCAGCTTGGAGAAGAGAGTTGGGTGGGGCAGGAGGGAGGTCTTCTGCTTTTTTTTTTTTGTGAGAGAGACATTTTGTATGTGCCCTGATCTGAGTGGAACTGCAACCTTGGCACATCAGGGACGATGCTTTAACCAGCTGCGCCATCAGGCTGGGGTCTCCGCTCTTTGCAATACAGGCTGCTGGACAGTCGCCCAGGCCCAAGCCACAGGGAAAGCCTCCCACCTGAGCTGGGAAGGAATGGGGCAGGGGTCTGGGAAGGCATCCGGGTGTGGTTGGAGGCTGGGGACGGGCGGGCTGGTGCGGGAAGCAGACAGCGCGGGCCCAGGTGAGAGAGAACAAGCTGGGCCGTGTTGCCCCACAGGTTGGAAGAGACCAAAGAGGAGATTTCAGGTCAGCGGGAGGAAGCGCTGCTAACGAAGGGGTTCTTCCCCAAGGCTGACCTCCTGAATCAAGTCTCTGGGGTCACCTGGAGATTGCGGGGGTGGAGGGACGGGCTGCACGAGGCTCCCTCAACCTCCGCGACACCACCTCTTACTCCTTCCCCCGCTCTGCGCCCCCTCCGCCCCGCCCCCCGCAGGCGCCCCGGGGCCTCCGCCCAGGCAGCGCGCTTACCCAGCACGCGGAGCTGCAGCCGCGCCTGGAAGCTGCCCGCGGGGAAGGTGCTCACGCGGCACTCGTACTCGCCCTCATCCGCCTGCACCGCGTTCCGCAGCAGCACGGCGCCGTCCAGAGGGTTCCGTGGCGGCGGCGGCTGCTCCACGCGGCCCTCGTAGCCCGGGCTCACGTGCAGCCCGTACTGGGCGTGCAGCAGCGCCAGCTCCCGCAGGCCCTCGCCCCCATCCCGGCGCACCCAGGCCACCTGCGCCACCTGCTCGTCGGGGTCGCCTCGGTAGAAGCAGGGCAGCCTCGCGTCTTGACCCAGCACCACAGTCACCAGGTCCGCGCTCTCCAGCTCGCCAGCCGCGCACCGGCCTGCAGGGGCAGAGAGACAGCCAGGGTTAGGGGGCCCCGCTGGGCCGGAGCGGGGGACAGGCATAATGAGGGTGACAGTGGACGGGCCCTTGGGGCCATCACCTCACTGCAGCCACGACCACAGAGCATCCCCAGCGGGTAGGCGTCATTGTCACCGTTTAACAGCTGAGGAAACTGAGACCCAGGGAGGAAGTGACTGGCCTAGGGCCACGCCCAGGAGCGGTGAAGAGTTACACCCTCTCCCAGCCAGGGTGGAGGCTGTGACCCAGGGGAGACCTGGCCTCTGCCCTCAGGGCGCTCAGGGTCCTGTCAGGGGGCCGCCAAGGACAAGCCAGTCCCACCGAAGGGAAAAGAGCGCCCCGGGGAGGTGTGGCCAGGAGTGGAGGCCACAGCAAGGGCCTGGGTGTGTGGGCAGAGCCCATCCTGGGAAGCCCTGCAGAACATTCTTTGCGAGGCTTGAAGATGAGAGACCTGGATTCTCAGAGAGAGGAAGGTGTCCTGCGTGGGAGGGGCTGGAGGCTGCAGGAGCGGAATGAGCAAACCCCTCCAGACAGAAAGGCCGTGGGTCACGGAGGCTCGGGGCAGAGGCACCGTGGGTGACAGGGTACGCCCGGGAGCTGCAGCCAGAGGACTAGGAGGGGGGGACAGCCCCGACGGCGAGTGCACCCATGGGGCACAGCAAGCAGCACTCGGGGTTGGTCCTGCAGCCCCGTCTGCAAGGAGGGCCCATCTCCGGCCCTGGGTAACAGTGCAAGGGGGAGACAGAGAGGGGCCCAGGTGGGGCGGCTCTGACTCAGTGACCTGGGAGGAGGGACCAGGTGGGTCCGCAGCTGGGGGCGGGGGGGAGGGGGGAAGGGACAGTTCCTGGGAGAAACTCAGCAGGACCGTCACTGCCCAGGAAGAGAGACGACAGGCAGACTCAGGAGCGTTCCACGTACCTGCCGTGTGGCCCCTATTCCCATGGCCCTGCCGGGGACGCCCTCCTCCCTCTCTGGTGGCTGCTGCTCACTCGAGTGGACACCTCCTGGAGCCCACCCCCTACCCCACTGTGGGTGCAGGCAGCTCGCTGCCACCCCCGCAGCGGCTCCCCCGCCTCCACCGCACGCACACACAGCGCTTCATCCCACGGGCTGGGCCTGCCGCTCCCACCGGCTAAGCTCCTCAGAGTGGAAACTGGGTCTCACTTCGCTCTCAGAGCACGTGGCCTGCATTCCGGCCCAGAATAGGCATGCTGTCAGGCCGCTGGGTGAGCGAATAAGTGAGGGAGCGAGAGACAGGCAGAAGGTGGGCAGGGGCATCGAGGAGGAACCAGCAGTCTCGCTAGGCTGGGCAGGGAGGGGTGGGCAGGGCAGGCATGGGGTGGAGGGGACAAAGGCGCCCCCCCCCGGTGGGTCAGAGGGTCCCAGTGAAGCAGAGTCTGGGGCAGAGGGAGGGGTCCCTGTAGCCCTGCTTGAATGGGGTGGGAGGGTGCTGGAGGGAGGAGGCTGCTGGGAGCTGGGAGGGCCCCGAAAGGGACAGGACAGACCTGCAGGGCTGGATACCTTGGTCCCACCCAGCCCAGCCCAGGAGTCCAGTGAACCACGTGCACCCTCCCCGGCACCTCCCGTCCACCCCGGAGGGGGCAGGGCCGCCAGGGAAGACCTGGGGTGGCCGCAGGCAGGGGCTTCCTGCACCTGGGCCTCTGCTTCCCACACCGCTGTCTGCGTCAGCCACCGGGCCCAAGCCTGGCCCCAGCAGGACTCTGGAACCCCCCCCCCCCGAGGATGACTTCCAGGACGGCGCCCGAGTGTGCTTTTCAGTCACATCCTGACACTTGACAACCACCTGTCCCCCAACGAGTCACCCACACTCTCCCCAAAATCATTCCCTAGGGCACAGCGGGCACCGAGCAGCCAGCGCATGCCTGGTCCCACCCTCGGGTCCCTGCCGGTGAGCCCCCAAGACCCACATCCCGAGGGACAAGCCCAGACTTTGCAGTGAGGAGCCCAGGGCAATGGGAAGTCCCTCTGAATTTCTCCCCAGCCCCCTTGTCCCAAACCCAGTATTTAGTGGAAGCATCTCAGCTCGGTGTGACACCTACCTCCATGCACGCACACGCGTGCACACACACGCACACACAAGCACGGAAGAAGAGAGCCTGGGCTCAGATGGAACCAGAGCAGCCAGAACAGCCTCCCCCTCCCCCGCCCAGGGCCTACCTGGTGTCAGCACGATGATGTCACCAGCGCACAGGAGACGCACTGCCTGCTTGGTGAGGTCACTGTGCCAGCCAAGCCCACCGCCCTTCTCCCGCACCTGTCTGCTGAGGCTGGTGGACTCTGCTTGCAGGCCCTCCGCCCTCTGACCCTCCCAGCCCTCCACCCTGCAGCCCCAGGACGCTGGTCAGGAGCCGTGGTGATTCAGACCTGTTGCGGAGCCACAGCCGCCACCAGCCACACCTTGCGCAAGGGAGGGAACAGGCCTGACTGGCTGGACGGGTCCCTGCCCAGCTTCCCGCACCCGGGCCAGGCCCCCATGCCAGCCTGCTCCGAGATGGGCCCTCGGTCCCTGGCTGCCACTGGCTGGCTATTCCCCACCCTGAGCTTGGCCCCAACTTTCCCATATGTGAGAGGCCTGGCCTGTGGTCTCAGGAGGGGAAACTGAGGCCGACATCTGCAGAGAGTGTCTCTGGGGAAGGAACCTCTTCCTTACAAGGGGTCTTTTCCCATCAGCGTCCCCTGAGGAGACAGTGGGGGTCAGTGAGGAGGGAGTGTGAGTTCTGTGGGCCTGGGCACAGGGCTGCGGGTGAGGCCTGGGGCCCCCGTGGCTGGTGCCCACCCACTGGGGCTGTCTCCTTGCCGCAGCGGGTGTGCTGCCCGGGAGTGGTCCCGTCTGACCTTTGGGAGAGTGTGTATGCCTTTCTGCGCCGCTGGGCGTGTGGGTGCGGGGGCTGAGGACTCTGTGCGTGGCGGACACTCGGATGTCTGCCTGCCCAGCCCCCTGTCTCAGCTGTCGAGGTCAGTGGTTTGTGGCTCTGTGTCCGGCCGGAGTGCCTCCCCATGTGCCCTTCCACCTCAGCCCAGAGTGCAGGGCAGAGTCGGCTCAGGTACAGAAACCCAGAAACGAGGTCACTGTCCCCCCAGGTGACAGGAAGTTGCCATCGCGGGCTCCCCAACAGAACAGAACGAAACCACACTCGGCCCTTCCCCTCAGCTTCTCACTAGGACTTGTCCTCCGCACTGCCGGCTGCTCCCCAGGCCCCCAGCACCTCTGGCCCCACAAGGGCTCTGCTGCAGCCTCTACCCGGAAATCAGCTCTGTCTCCAGATCCCTGTGAAGGTCCTCTGGTGTGGGTGTGGCAGAAGGGGGTACCCTGCCTGGGGCTGGGGCTCCTCACCAGAGGGGGGCCCTCCTCAACATGAACAAGCCCTCGCCTCCCCTCACCACACAGCCACGACCTCCCCCACAGAGTGGGGAGACACAGGTGAGGCTGAAGCGAGAAGGCACCTGGGAGGGGCCCTGAAGCCCCCCATCCAGGACAAGTGACACAGACAAGCCGTTTTCCTCCCCTCTCCTGCACTGCCGTGGCCGTGGAGTGCTGAAGGCCTCTGGAAGCCCGGGGCCTCTCCCCCAGCTTCACCCACCTCCCTCACTCACCCCCCATTGTCCTAAGCCCCCCAGCTTAGTGAGAGCTTCCCAATCCGGGCAAAGCGCCCACCCACCGATTAGAGTCTGGGAGGGGGGCCACACGGATCGCAGAGAGAGCCGAGAACAATGGGGCAGGGCAGGCCTGGAGGCAGCTCCGCTCTGGCCCAGACGCACAGATAAGTCCCCTAAACCCCCCGGAGCCAGTCTGAGCCGGGCTGAGTCACCGCAGCAGCCACACTGTGGGTGGGAGACCCAGGATTCAACTTCTCCCAAACTCCTGAGATCCTAGCCACCCCTCAAATCCTGCCAGCCGCCCCCCAAGTGTGGCCAGCTCTGCCCCAGCTCAGCTCTCAACGCATACAGATTGTGAAGGCACGGGGTGGGGCGGGGGGCAGAGAACTGTGGGGAAGGCTGGGGCTGAGGTTCCTGCAGGGGCTGGCAGCCCCAGGGCTAAAGGTCACCTTCTGTTTTCCACTCCGTTCTGCTGAGCTCCTCTCCTTCCCTCCTGACTCAGCTCCCACCTCCCCACCCCTCCCCTCTGCCTGAATCTGGTGCAGAAATGGCTCTTTGGACCTGGCTGCTGCGGCTCAGTGGATTGTGAACTGGAAGGTCACCGGTCTGATTCCCAGTCAGGGCATATGCCCGTGTCGCAGGCCAGGTCCCCAGTGGGGGGCACCCAAGGCAGCCAATCTAGGTATTTCTGGGACGGTGGATTCTGCTGCACCATCTCTGTGGCAGGGGTCCCCTTAGCACAGCCCCTGAAGCACAGGGTGGGAGGGGTGCGGGGACTGAGGTCACTGGGGCCACAGGGCTTCCCTGGGTCTGGGTATGTGCTGCAGGAAAGGGCCCATCCCCCGGTGAAACAGGAGTAGAAAACCAGGGATGGCCCCTCCCTTTCTAGGAAACCAACCCCAACAAAAGGCTGGTCCTCACCCCCAGAGCACAGACGTACAGAGCACAGAGCACAGAATTCAGAGAACCCTCACCCTCTGACCCCGGGGTGGGGGGCGAGAGTCTGGCTAGGGAGAAGACCCCACTGGAGGGTGTCGGGTGTCGGCAGACTTAGGAGGGAGGAGGAGGGGACCTCACCCGGAAGCTTGTCCCATTAGAGGGAAACAAAGAGCTGCGTGCAGGCGCCTCCCAAGCACACTCCCCGCCCGTCGCGGGGTGGGGCAGGGCCCCAGGCGCAGTACTCTCCTGGCCCCACAGCTGGGGGCACGAGGTGCTGAGGCCGAAGGTGGTGCCTGGGGAAAGCCGGCCTCGGTCCCCACTCAGAGATGCAGCCGGGCCGCCCCCTTTATCACCACAGCCAGACTGATCACCGGGCCGGACATTCTCACACACAGGCTCTCCAGGCTGGGAAGCCGTGGAGACCATCAGGTCCCGCCTCTGGGTGTCCTAGGTGCCCCCTGGCCCCTAACAGATGAACAGAACTGCGGCCAGAGCCCAAGGCCTTTTCAGGGACAAGAAACACTCTAGCTTCCCGTGAGCCACTAAGGAGAAGCCTGAACACAGAGAAGCCGGACGGGGTGGCAGTGTGGGGGGCCCAGCTGGTGCTTGGGCAGGGATCTGAGGTCTGCACCCCGGCCCTCAGGGCACCCACCAGCCCTGGGTGTGTGACAGCATTGTGGCGACTGGCTGGGCACCAGCCTGCAGGACCATCATGGGGCCAGGCTGTCTCTCTGTCCACAGCCCCCTTCTGCCAGGCACTGGGCAAGGTCAGGGTGATGCCCTTCCTGGAGGGGGCCTCTGGTAGGAAGAACAGCTCTGTGTCGTGGAGAAAGACTCCAGGGACCCTGCCCTGCCACACACATTTGTCCTGGACTCAGTGGGCTCAGAGCCGGCAGACCCGGCGGTGACTGGCAGGGCTCCCTGGCCTGCCTGCGTCTCTATCTCCCTCCTGGCCAGCGCAGGAGCTGCAGCTGCAAGCTCTTTGATCCTGGCTGAGTCCCGAGACTCAGCAACTCCACTCCTGAGTGTGGGCAGGTCCTGCAGGAGAGTGACTGAGGCCCTGGCCCTGGCAGCTGGGCCCCCGCCCTCCTGGCCTAACCCAGTAAGGAGGGTAGTCTGGGGAATGGGACTTAGGATGTGGGGGGCAGGGGCCAACCACCTCTCTGTTTTAAGATCGATGGAGAGCAGCTGCACCACCTGCATGTCCAGCCCTTGACAGCTTTGGCTGGGGACAGGGCAGGGATGGTGTTGGCCCTACCGGACAACCAGGCTGCTCCAAGGACTGGGAGTCAAACTGTCCTATGAGCAGGTCCCCAGGTCCCCAAGGGGGCTGCTTCCACTACTCATCACCCTGGGCACGGCCTACACAATCCCACTGGGGTCTCCTTGGGCACAGCATGCACTGTCCCCCATTTGAAGATTAGGAATCCCCATCACTTATATGTGCTTTCCATACACCAGACAGCAGGAACACACGGCATCTGCCTCAGACAATGGGAGCAGGGATGAACTGCAGCAACCACACCCAGCTGGACAAGGTTCCCTACCCCAGGTCCCACCTCGTCTGAGAAATCCCCTCATGACCCCGCCATGCCTCTAACCATGTGTCCGGGGAAAGCGAGGGGCTGTGCCCCCAAACAGGTGCCTGGCCCTGGGACTCTAAGGTGTCATAGGCAGAGGAGGAGAGACGCCTTGTCCTCTGTCTGGGCATCAGGCATCCTGCATTCACTCCCATGACTGTGGACCAGCTCAGCCTGAGTCAGCCTCGGTGCCAGTCAGCAGTTCCAGGCTCAGCGGGGAGGGGAGGGCCGCTCCCAGAGACCCCGAGGGGAGGGTCCCCTGTCTCTCTGCACTGGTCACCTCATCTCTTCCCCCGAGGCAGCTCCAGCCTCTGTGGCAGTCGTCAGAGCCCCCAGACGTGGTGGCCTGGCCCAGGGCAGGAGGGGACACCAAGGGGAGCTGGCCTGACCCTTCTGGGGGTGCGACTGGCAGTCGGGGTGGGGGAGAGAGTGGGTCTCAGTGCAGACTCGTGGGAGGGAGGGCGTGTGTGCATGCACACCCAGCCCGGGCTCAGCAGCAAGGGTCCTGGTGGCTCTGGGAGGCCTACCTGTGAGCGATGCCAGAAGCAGCAGCGGCAGCCAGAGCTCAGGCCCCCACATGTCGGCTCCCAGGGACAGGGGCCTTGGTCCAAACGCAGACCTGCCCAGCGTTTCTGAAGGTCCGCCGAGTGCTCCCTGGGAGCCGGCTCCAGAGCTGGAAAGGGTGCCGACCCCAAGGCAGGGGAAGTCGCAGAGTCCTCAGGTGCCAACACACCTGCCTGTCCCTCAGGGGCTCCGGCGAGGGGACCCGGCCCGTTCTGCCCGCCCCACTGCGTTACCCCCAAGGAGCCGTGATCGGAGCTCTGCGCTCCCCCAGAGCTTCTTCCCACGCTGTGGCCAACAACTACGGTAGAAACCTGGGAACCTGCTCAGCAGGTCAGAACAGGTGCGTCTCTGGGGGCTGGGCCTGGCACAGAGACACAGAGCCGCCGCCCCCACGGCCTGGGCCAGCTAATGGGTGCTGGGGAGGGAGGGAAGGACCGGTGGGGTGGGACCCCATCATCAGCTCTGGGCTTCACCCGGCAGAGTGTGTGGAAGGGGCTGTAAAGACAGAGGCAAGGCAGGATGGGGGAGGGGAGGGCGGGGAGGGCAGCAGAAGGCCCTGGTGGCCCCAGGAGGGAGGTGTGGGCCAGGAGGAATAAGGCCCTGTGGGTGGAAAGGAACCCAAGCATCCACACCCTGCCAGCCTTGCTGCCTTCCTGGGACCTTAGCATCCCCACAGTCTCCTGCCGGTGGAGGGGGCTCAGCTTTGGAGGCCCAGACTCAGGGATGGGCAGAACCGGGGACAGCCCCAGTCCCATCCCTCGTACCTCAGATGAGAAGCAGCCAGGAGATCAGAGAGGCTGGCAGGGGGACCTCTCAGGGTTCGCTCAGATGCCAGTGTCCCTGAGGCAGGAAGCCACTTCAAAGATCCCTAAGAAGGAACCTGAGGGACCCCCTACCCCACCCCTAGGGAGGAGATGCCAAGGAACTGAACAAGGAATTAGCCCCTAGGTTCCTGGCCTCCCCAGCGGGGCCTCATCAGGTCACACCTTGTTACCTGGCCAGGAGTCCCAAAGGTGCGAGGGGTCCCTCCCCACCATCTCCATGGTCACCTTGCCCATTTATCTCATGATACTGGACTTCGAGAGGACGATCTTGATTTAAACCGTCTCCTCCTGCTCTTCCTCAGCCTCTGCTAGACCCTTTATTATAGTTTGTGCACTTATATATAATTTGTGCACATCTTATCTCCTTAACTAAATTGTAAGCTTCAGTTCAGGCAGCATTGATTGAAGCCTGATGTGTGCCAGGGAGTCAGCAAATGTGTGAATTGAGGGACAGGACGAGGGCTGTAGTCTGTGAACTAGAAAGTCAGGCTTGTTTTGCCATCGTGTCTCAGCCATCCAGGCCAAGACAGTCCCCAGCACACAAGGGACAGAAGACCTCTTCTTCAAGGCCTGAGTCCAGGAAGGCAGGGATGTTGGCACGGAGACTCCTGGTCAACCACCAGGACCATGCCCTGCCCTGCTCTGGACCAGGACCCCACTCCGGCCCTGGATCCCAGCTCTCAGCCGTGACCATGAGTGACCTCTTCTTCAAGGGAGCAAGGGCCGAGCGGGATGCCCAAACTGCCCCGTTCCTGCCCACGTTCACCTTGGTGAACCCCTCTCCTCTCAGGACCCGGGGTGGAGGGAGGGTTACGGCTGGGGAGCAGCCGCACCCTGATGCTGCTCTGAGATCCCCGGTGGCAAGCAGGGGTGGGCAGGGCAGGGGGAGTGGGAGGGGAGCACCCCACGTTATAATCGTAATTACCACACGCTGGATCCTATCGCATGGTTCCAGAGCTGCTGCTTCCCTTCCCACGGACGCACCTCTCCGGGTCCAGGAAACCCAGGGAAACTGAGGCACAGCTGGGGAAGCAGTCCCTGCATCTCCACCAGCTTTCCCATTCATAGCACATCCCGGCCCCTGCCACAGTGCTGCCGGTCCAGAAGCCACCCTGGCCCCAGCCCCACGGAGGGCAGATGGAGGTGGGATTCCACAGGTGGTGTGGAGGCCAGGAGGGACCATCATACTTTCACGGTCCCTGTGCGCAGCAGAGGTGGCCTTGGGGTAGGAGGTCTTCCTTCCCCTCTCTCCACGTGCCCCACCCCACCCCTGAGCTGCGATCCAGTGTCTCAGGGCCTTGCTGGGGTGCGGGCAGGGACATGTCCCCATACTCAGGGCCTTGTGCCCCTTATCTGGGGGGACGCCTGTGGAAGGCAGGCTCCAGGGTGCGGGTGCAAGGAATGCTGGCTGGGGAAGGTTCCCAGAGCAGGGCCCCGTCTCATCGAGCCCCATTCCCCTCATGCCTCTTCCCACCCTCCTCCCACCCACACTCCGGGCCCTAGAATGGAAGCAATTCACGCCGGGTGGCATCTTCAGCACAGACGCGTGTCTGAGCGGCAGCCGGCGTGCCTGCCTGCATTCATCCATCCGGCGTGAGGCAGTACTGCTCGGTGCCAGTCCAGGGATGTTGGGGCCTTGCGCCTGGCCCCCCGCCCTCAGGCAGCCCTGGCTGAGCAGAGACAGTGGCAGGAACTGCACCTCACGGTGCACTCCCGGCGAATGAGCGGCCCCCGTGTCCGTCCTCAGCCGTGGGCACAGGTGCGGGAGCTCATTGCCTGTGACTGTCCCAGCACCCGCCTGTGGCCCGCTGGCCCGTGGCAGCCACGCACCTGAGCTAAACCGGTGGAGTGGGTTATGCTGAAAGTTTTGTTTGTGTCCATGGGCCTTAGAGGTGAGTCAGGCAGGGCCAGGGTGGGGTGGGGTTGGGGAAGGAAGAGTGAGAGTGAGGGTCAGACCAGTGGGTGTCGGGCGGGAGGGGCTGAGTGTTGGGAGGGTGGGTTGGGGGCAGCCGGGCAAGCTCCTGGGTGAGTAACATCCTGTTTGTCTGTGGTGAGATCCCAGGTCAGAGGAGGGACACAGCTTCGGGGTAGACAAGAGCAGTAGCAAATCACGGTGCAAGCAGCTGGCATGTGGGCGGGGACAGGTCTGCGTTCCCTCCTGTCAAGCGCTGCTTCTCCTCATCTGCTTGTCGCCTTGGCTTCTGCACTTAGTACGGAAGGGGTTGGGGTGCCGACTGGTATCATAGTGGGAGATTAGGGATACGGGACTTGCTTCCATCCCCTAGGGGACGCTGGCACCCGGGGAGGGGTGGGGAGGGAACCTGCACAGGACACGGGATCCCAGCATCTTTTCCTCCGCTGAAAACACCTGTTCTCCCCTCAGGCTGGAGTGTCACTGTGCGTGGTGTCAGGGTGATGTCCTGTTTCCCACAGGATT
Source organism: Tonatia bakeri (assembly GCA_004024845.1). NCBI lineage: Eukaryota > Metazoa > Chordata > Mammalia > Chiroptera > Phyllostomidae > Tonatia > Tonatia bakeri. The sequence goes on along the minus strand of PVIA01003416.1, from coordinate 86,768 downwards.
CCATGTGCTGAGCAGCCTGTCCTGCAGATGCCTTGATCTCCAGTTTTCAACCCCATCCTTAGTGAAAACCACGGTTCCCGGTCAGCTATTAGCATCCATTAGAGCTTCGGGGTTGAATCTGCTGGGCCCTGAAGGGCCCTAGAGCCAGGCAGAACCACCCGGGCAGCAGGAGGTGGCTGGACAGGACGCACAGGGCCGTTTCTCAGCCCAGGAGCACTCTGAAAACACAGTGTCACGAAGGTCAGGGACCAGGTAGTGGGTGCAGACGCAGGTGCCTTTATTCTTTGGTTCTGGACTCAGGCCAGGCTCGTGCTTTTAGGAGGCTCTAGAGAGAGGTCCTGGCTGGTCCCAAGCAAGAGTAGGGGGAGCCCTCATGGAATCAGAGTCTCCCAAGTGGTGGCAGCAGCAGAAGACACAGCAGTGAAGAGGAGGGGGAGGCAGAGGTGAGGCGGGGTCCTGTGACCATGGTGACACTGGATCGTGGGAAGGACCCCACGCTGTGCTCCCTGTAGCCCAACTGTCCCCAAGGGGACATCCTGGGCTAACACCAGGCCCTGCAGCTTCTCTGCTGGAGGTGGCAGGGCTGGCTCCTCTTCTAACCAGAGGTGGTTCACCTGGCCCTCTGGGGCAGCTCCACAGTCACCCCACCCGGCCCCCCAGGGGAAGTCCCCTGGGCCCCCCCCCCCCCCCCCCCCCCCCCCCCCCCCCCCCCCCCCCCCCCCCCCCCCGCAGTCCAGCTTCACCCCTGCACCAGCCCTAGGGGTGGAGGGGCAGCTGCAGAGCAGAACAGGTCAGTAGGCAGTACAGGCCACTGCAATGTAAGGAGAGTGACCCCACCCTGGGCAGCACCCCCCTAAATCCTAGGACAGTGAAAGATCGGAATCATGCTGTTGGGAGGTCAGCCAGTCACAAGCCTCAGGGAGAAGAAGACTAGCTTTCAGACTTCAGCCGAAAACATGAGAAATTAGGGGGTTGTTAGGCTTTCCCATGAACTGGGAAACAGGGTCCTCCACGTTGGACTCCAGCGAAGCGATAGCTGCGGGCGCAGAGGCTTTCTCCGCTACGACGGAGCCTCGGGCTTAAGGCGCACATGGGGTGCCGGTCCCGGCAACCCTCCCGGTCCTCTGGCTGTGCCTCCCTGAGCATCCCGCCCGCGCTGCCTTCTCGGACTGACGCAGGATCGAGTTAGGGCGGGCAAAGCCCAGCTGTGCTGCTGGACCGCTGGCCCACCCTGGCCACCTCTGCGGCTTGGGCCGTCGAGGTGCAGAAACCGGAGGCAAAGGCGGCAGCGCTCGCCCCGCGTACAGCCCAGCTCCGGGGACGCAGATCCAGCTTCGGTCCCGCCCCGCCCAGCCAGAGTGGGCCTCCGTCTGCCCTGCCTGCCGTGGCAGAAACCAGCCGCTTGCATCTGGGCCCCTTCGTTTCTCGCTGGGTCCCGGGGGGACAGAGAGGAGCCGCCCAGGGGCCCGACTTGAACAGAGGAAGACGCGAGGCGGCCGGAGTCGGTCCTCGCCCCGCCCCTACTGGGCCCCGCGCAGCTCCCCAAGGAGACTCCTGCCCTTGGCTCTGCTGCCCCCCAGCGGCCGGCGGAGCAGGAAGGCGGGGCTGCCGCGGATAAATAAATGGCGTGAGTCTGCGGCCGCAAGGCCAGGGCGCCCTTCCTGCCCCCGGGAGCCCAGCACGGCCCCTTCCGGCCCGCCGGCACCTAGCTCGCCGCTTAGGGACGCGGTCCTTCTAAGGTCCTTCGACCCGCGCTGCCGCAGGTAACCGGCTTCCAAGACTTTCATTCACCTCGCACAGCTCCAATTGCTATGGTAACCACGCTGCCCGGGATCCCGTCGCCACGGTAACCGGCACTTTGCGACCTTCGATTTGCGGCGTGGTCGCGCCGTGGTCGCGTCGCTGCGCCGGTTGCTGGGCGACGGCGGAGGGAGCGAAGTCGGAGAGCCCAGCTGCTCCAGGACCCTGTGGCGGGTTCCTCGCAGCACCCCTGCACCCCGGATTATGGCGGCGGTGTCCCCGTGCAGGGCGGGGGGCTCGCGCTGGACCTGGCGCCCGGTGGCCCGGGACGCGCTGCTGGCGCGGGCCTTCCACTCGTGCACCGAGCTGCGGGGCCGGCTCTATGTGGTGGGGGGCCTCCTGAGCGGCGGGGCGACGGAGCCGAGCGGCGACACCGTGGTCTTGGACGTGATGGGGGGCCTGACCGTGCGGGAGGGGGCGCGGGGCGGCCCGAGACGCAGCCACCACGACGCGGCGGCACTGTGCGGCCGCTGGCTGTGCACTGTGGGCGGCTGGGACGGGGCGCGCCGCCTGGCCTCGGTGGCTGCGCTGGACACGGAGCGCGGGGAGTGGGAAGCGTGGACTTCGGAGCCCGGCAGCCGCCCCCCCGCCGGTCTCAGCGGCCACACCTGCACCCGCCTCTCGGACCGCGAGCTGCGGGTGGCCGGCCGGGAGGGCGGGACCCGTACTCAGCGCCGCTACGGCAGCATCTACTCGCTGAGGCTCGACCCCAATGCCCGCACCTATTGGTATGGCCCTGTCCTCCTCCCTGGGGATGGCCGAGCTCTCCTCCTACCGTCCCGTCCCTGCCTGCCTTCTACCCTTGGCTAAGGGGTGGGAACCGGGCAGGACAGCGCGCAGTTTCCAGAACCCCGACTCAACCTGACCGGTGCGTGCCTGCAGCTACACGGAGGAAAGCTGCCACTCAGCCTCGCGATCCGGGCACTGCGCCGCCCTGCTCCCGACCTGGGGGCCCCGCCCAGGCCACCAGCTCTTGCTCTTTGGAGGCTGCAGCTCAGCTGACACAGAAGTAGCTGGACAGTGGGGTCGCGGGAAGATTAAGGTACTGTTCATGCCTTGCTCAGGGCGGAAGGCGGTTAGAATCGGGACGCTTAAATTCCTCCAGTCCCTTCTTTCTCCCCCCAGGAGGAGCCGCCCGAGGCCCCTGGTTTGATAGCACAGCTGGGAAAGCTTGTGAGCATCAGCCAGGGGTCCCCGCAGGGGCCCCGGGGACTTCGGTATCACTCCTGTTCTGTGGTCGGGCCCTTTGCTGTGTTATTCGGTGGAGAAACTCTGACCAGAGCCAGAGACACCGTCTGCAATGACCTCTATGTCTACGATGCCCGTGAGAGCTAGCCTTGTGGCTGAGGACTGAGTGGGGAGCCTGGAGACCGTAGGAAGAAAGCGGGTAGTCGTGGGGTGGGGGGGAGAATTAGTTGACAAGTTTGAGGAATACAGATTATTTGGTTTTGCAGAGGCCAACAATCAAGTGAGGAGGGAAAGCAGGGACAAGCCTACAATCTTGTTAAGAGCCCGTCAGTGCAAGGAGCCCCAGTGCCCAGCCCCGCCTCTCTCAACAGGCACTTCCCCTGCTCTGTGGTTCTGTTTCCCGTGTGCGGACCGGGCACTGAAGCGCGTGGGCCACCACACCTGCCTTTGGAATGACCAGCTGTACCTAGTGGGCGGTTTCGGTGAGGACGGCAGGACAGCCAGCCCGCAGGTCTGCACCCTGGACCTCTACCTCTAAGGAACCATGCTGGGGTGGCACCGTCAAGCCTCACAGAGTGTTATTACTAGAGCTGCCTGCCTTGCATCAAATGTTTATTAAATTGCAACGTAAGAGCCAGGACTTGTGTTTGCATCTCTGGGGTGAGGGTAGTCAACAGTAGACATGTTTGTATGCAAGGGAATGGAGAAAGTGTGGGGTTTCCTCTGGTGCTGGGAGCCACAGGCACACATCAGTGCTTCCCCTGCCCCAGTGAACCCCACCCCCGCAGTGGGACAAGGCTCCAGGCTAGAGCTCAGCATTCTGACCAAAACATTTAATTAACAAAAAAAATATTACAATAGCAGAGGAAATAATAGTAAAGAGAAATTAAAAGAAGGCGGAGTCAGGGTAGGAAAAGATGCAAAGGCCTTGGTCCCTAGGAAACCAGCACCCCTGCAGAGCCAGCCTTGGCCCCAGCCCCATCTGCGTTTTCCTGGGCTGGCTTCTCCTCCTCCCCCATGAGACGGATGTTGTGCTTTTCCCGGAATTCATTTAGTTCTTTTCCCTTTGCCTGAAGCTGCTGGGTCAAGGTCTCGATGATCTTCTGTATCTGGAGGGCAAGCAACAGACATCACATCATGTCCCCCCACCTGGGGGGAAAGCGGCTAGGGGAGTGGGGAAGAGGGGACACCTCTGACCCCTGACCCCAGCCTAACCTGGAAGCAGAGCCCACACACTTGTCGTGACTCCCGTCACTCCTTTCTCAACCATGACGGTTCAGGAACCTCAGTGCACATGAGAATCACCCGGCTGCTCTTGTTTTTTTTAAGATTTTTTATTTATTTTTAGAGAGAGAGGAGGTGCGGGAGGAGGAGAGGGAGGGGAACATCGATTGCACGGACCCCACCAGGGTCCTGCCTACAACCCAGGCATGTGCCCTCACCAAGAAACAAGCCAGCAACCTTTCTGCTCACGGGCCAGTGCTCAGTCCACTGAGCCACACCAGGCAGGGCCGGGCTGCTTGTTTTTAAAATGCCTCTTCACTGGCCATACCTCCAAAGGCTACACATCAGAAGGGGGCGGACAAGCCACCTGTCAAACCAGTCCTCCCAGTGATGCAGATGCAGGGTCCGTGGGCTCCCCCCCCCCGCCCCCAGGAGCTGGGTCCTGTGCCCTGTGCAGCAGCAGAGCACAGTCTGCAACATGAACTCCGACTCAGGCTTTCCCCCGCCTGTCCTCTAAAGCCCTGGCCGCCCCCTTGTCCCCTTGTCCCCTCGTCACCCAGACCTCTCCTCAGGGGCCCGGGCTCACCTGCTCCTTGTTGCTCTCCAGGGCAGGCAGCACCTCTTTGACAGTGCGCTCCACCAGCACCCCTCCAACCATGCGGAAGCACCTGCGGGTTTCGTCTGCCTCCTTCAGGGTGTCGATCACCAGGCTGGGGCAGGACGACAGGGCAGGGTCTCAGAATGAAGGCCCTTGCCGTGCAGCCCTGCCCCACAGAAGGGCTCCCAACCCCCTACCATCAGCACCCCCGGGTGCCTCACCTGTGCTCACTCAGCTCCATCTCGAGCTCGGCCGCCTTGGACGCCAGGCCCCGCTGTTCCTGCCGAAGGCGGTTGAAGCCAGCAATTACCTAAGGGGGAGGACACACCATGGAAATGACACAGGGTCCAGACACAGCACAGGACCTTCACAGAGTTGCAGTGGGGGACACCTGCCCAGGAAAAGGAGGGGGCCACGCCTGCAATTCCTACTTAGCTCTGCCTGGAATGCCACACACTAAATACTGCCTGAGTGCCTGCTCTGTGTGGGACCCTGCTGGTCCACCTGCGGCAGCGGCTGGTGCGGAGCAGGCACCTGCAACAGGGATGGGATGCAGAGCCACAGACGCTCTGACAGAGGAGGGGGAGGCCCAGGCCTCGGTGTTCTAGAAACCTCTCTCGTGTACTTCTACAGTCAGAGAGCTAGTGGATTAAGCTGGAGCCCCCGCCTTCTCTCCTGACAAGTGCGGACGGTGTTGCCTACTCCCTAAAGCTCATAGGCAAGGGGGCCAGAGAAGGCTTTGTGGTGACTGCCCCTGCCTGGGTCTGCCCAGTGGCCAGCCCCCTGGTGAACTGCCACATAACACGCGGGTTCCTGGAGAGCTACCACTGACAGGGCCCATGTTCCCAGACCACAGGGACAGTGACCTTTTCTATGTCCGAGTGTGCCCACAGAAAATTGATTTTGGGTGGAGATGCACAGGGACAGAAGTCAGGTGGAGCTAAGACACCTGGCTGTCCTTTGTGTGAAGTAGTTACCTGACCTTTCTTTTCAGTGTTCAACCGTGCAAACTACCCACTGCCCTTCCACAGCGACCCTTAGACAGAGGGAAAGCGAACCTGCCCACAGACCCCTTCTGCGGCCCGCACGCCCCGAAGGGCGCAGCTTCCTGGGAGCTGCTGCCCTAACTGCGGCCTGCAGGGTGAGGGTCAGGGAAGGGGTGGGGGCTAGAAAGAGCACAAGAAGGAAAGATCCCATGCTGAGACAACTGCACTTGAACACAAAAAAATAAATAAATTTGAACAGGAAACATCACACGTAAAGGCTGACACGTGACACTACGGCCCCTCACTGCCCAGAGACCGAAGAGAGAAGGAAAGCCCTGCCAACCAGACCAGGCACCAGCAGCACGGTGGGCTCCAGGCCTCTGCAAAGGCGGCACACGGCCAGGGAAGAGGTAGGCGTGGGCGGGGCGCTGGCAGCAGCAGGTTTCATGTTGTTTCTGCCACTTACGGGCTCAGGACCCTGGACAGACGCCTCGCACGCTGGCCGCAAGCAGAACCACCCGCAGAGCACCTCGGAACACGAGCACCGGGCCTCGAGCAGCCGCACAGTCACTGGGCGCGAGGCCTAGGCCTTGGCATTTCTAGAAAGATCTCACGGGTCATTCTGTAGTTGGAGAGCCGAGGTGCCTACTTCCTAAAGCTTCTCTGTCACGGGGACCAGTGCTGTGGACGGCTCTGCAGGCAGTGAAGTGTGCTCATCACCGCCACGGCCTTCCCCCCACACCCTGCCTTGGACTCTCCAGACCACTCACACCAACGCCTGAATCTCACTCTCGTTTACAGCCCCCTCCAGTCTCAGGACGCCCAGGCGCCGACCCCTCCTCTCTGTGACGGTCCCTACCGCCAGCTCCCTCTGCAAGCTCGCACAGTGATGTCATCCCATGGTTGACCTGTGCACCCCACCTCTCTTCTACTTACGGCCTCAGGAGCCCAGGCATCTCCCACCAGGGCTCACTGCCCTCTCCACCCCACCCTTTCCTCTCCATCTACTTCGGTCACTCATGCCAACAACAGCCCTGGAGACCCTCTCTCCCACAGGCGGCTCCCGTCCCAGCACTGCCAGGGCGGCAGCCCCACTCACATGAGCAGCCTTTCCACGGTCAACATCGTTCCATCCGAGAAGATCCCACGACAAAACCAGGTTCTAGTGGTTCCCACAGCACCCAAACCACACGCTTCTGGGTGTGTAGTTGTTCGATTCATCGATGAAATCAGCTCACCAGTAAGTGTCTAAAATCTCTGAGGCCTGAACTTTTTGTCCCAAATTAGTAGGAGTCTACTCTTCGATTTAACGAAAGTCAAAAAAGTTTTTTAGTGTTCTTCGACCATTCTTGCTAATTAACAACTCCTACTTCCTCTTGGCCTAGTTTACAAACTATTAATCAAATACCAAACTAAAATTAATCTATTTAAATGTATGAGTTACCCACAGTTACTATGGAAAATTTCAGCCACTAGTGCACTTAAAGGAAACAAAATCTCTTAGCAGCTAACTGCAACTTCACTGCAATGTAAATGCAGAATAAGCTGACCTCAGCCTGCCCCTCGGGCCGCCCAGTGACAGGACAAGAGCAGGAAGCAGGAGCAGGAAGGGGCAGGCCAGTGCTGACTCTCTCCGATCTATGAAACCATCATCTCACACAAACATCCCTCCCAAAAAAGAATCCAATTAAATTACACTACCAACTTTTTATCCTACTCAAGGTGATTTCACCCTAGCAACTACAGAGAGCTCTTTACAGTCTCACGACTGGCATGTACAAATAATTTTACACAGCACACAGTTTTCATCCCCCAGCTTTATTCAAATATAAAATTCCACTGTGCAAATTTAAAGTATTCACACACTTTCCAGGGGCGTCCAACCTTTTGGAGTCTCTGGGCCCCACGTTAAATACGCAAATGCAAATGAAAACTGATGAGCAAGAAAAAGTTTTTAAGTAAATTTACGATTCTGTGTTGGGCCACATTCACAGCCACCCTGGGCTGCACACGGCCCATGGGCTGGACACCCCGGTCACAGTGCAAAATGATGACCAGAGTAAAGTCAGTCAGCCAACACATCTGTCACTTTACACAGCCATCTATTTCATTTTGGGGGGGCGAGAACATTCGTGGTCTCCTGTCTCAGCCACTTCCGCGCACGCAGTGCAGGGCTGCGACCCGGTCCCCAGGCCGCGCGTCACCTCCCCAGAGCCCACTCATCTCCCACCTGCACCCGTCCCCATCAGCCACCCCACTCCCCCCGCCCGCCCACCACTGACACACTCTCCGTGTCCGAGTGAGGTGCTTGTAGATCCCACGCGTGAACGAGATCATACGATGTCTGTCTTTCTGTGACTTATTTTCACTTAACGTGATGCCGTCGAGGTCCGTCCACGCTGCTGCGAACAGAACCTTGGTTCTTCGTGGCTGAGCCGTGCTCTCCCGTGTGTCTATGTGTGTTTCTCTATCGCTCCATCTGCAGCACGCGGCTTTCTTACTGTTAAGGGCTCGTGTGTTTACATTCTATTCGTGTATTTCTTTAGAGCGAACTGTTCCTCTGTTAGGTTTTTTTAGGTTGTTTCCAGTATTTCAGTAATAAATAGCATGATTTTAGATATCTGGACAAAAAGCACAAAAATTCCAGAGCCACGGGGGGGACTTCGGGTCAGGACAGCAGCGCAGGCTGACACGGCTCACCTCTTCACACAACCCCGTCACAATCACAATGAAAATACTGAGCGGCCACCACTCTGAACTGCCCTCCACACAGGTGGGGGAATGGGCTGCTCCTTCACCTGTGTGCCGTGAATGACAACTTGGGAGGGGTACCTCAGGAGCAAAGAGTCCCAGCCCCACACCAGGCCCCCCAGCCCAGGGTCCCAGTGCCAGGAAGAGAAGTCCCCACAACTGCTGGCTGCAAAAACCAGCAGGACTGAGTCAGTGGCAGAAACTGCTGGAGCCCAAGCAGTTCCTCTTAAAGAACCCACCCCCGGACTCACCCACTCAGACCCACTCCCTCTGAGCTCCAGCACGGAGGTGGCAGCTGGAAGGGCACCAGTGGCATACTGGGAGAACTGGGGTGTCTGGCATCAAGGTGAGCAGAGGCCATTGTCCCTTTTCTAAACGCTCCCCCCACAGACCTTATAGGCTGGTGCCATATCTGAGACTCCAACAACCTAACACTGTTGACCCACCTTGGAGACCCCCGAGACTCCACCCCACCCAACTTATAGGCCCACCCGAGCTGCCACTCCGTGTGAACGGCTGGTCTTGGCTCCTGCTTCACAGCTTCCTACACCCTCTCAAACAAGCAGCAGCCGGCCCCAGTGAGCCCAGGCCCGGCACTAGCAGCCTGGATTCACAGCTTGGCTTTGTCTGGGAATCTCCAAGCCCAGCACAAGTAGCAGCCATCTCAGAATGCTTCTTAGCTCAGGCAGGATGACCCTGGGCAAAACACAGGTGGGGGCTGACCTTGGCCTGCACCACCTGAGAAACCCCAGGGCCAGTGCACCCAGCGGACAGCTACAGACCACACTGGAGCACCACCACCCTGACCCTGCACAGCATCCTCCAGGGAGGGTGGAGGCTGGTGGTCAGAGGTCACAGCCAGTCCCTGCAGCTGACAGGCCTGGGTAAATCCTTCCCGTTGATCTGCAAACAGCAACCAAGGCTCAACCACAAGAGGAGGGTGTACTCCGCCCACACAGAGGGAGTACCCAGTTTGGGTGACAGGAGAGGCTGTGCCACTGGACCCTACAGGACACCTACTACATTAGGCCATGCTACCAAGGGAGTCATAGCAGCTGTACTTAATACACAGAAACAAAGGCAGGGAGGCTGCCAAAACAAAGAGACAAAGAAACATGACCCAAATGAAAAGATCACAATTTCAGAAAAAGAGCTAAAACGAAATGGAGATAAGTAACCTATCAGACGCAGGGTTCAAAACACTGGTCATACGGATGCTCAGGGAACTCAGTGAGGACCTCAGCAGCATAAAAAAGATCCAGTCAGAAACAAAAGATACACTAATTGAAATAAAGAACAATTTACGGGGAAACAACAGTAGAGTGTATGAAGCCGAGAATCAAATCAATGATACAGAACACAGGGAAGCAAAAAAACAGCAATCAGAACAAGAAAAAAAAGAATCCCCCAAAATGAGGATAGTATAAGCAGCCTCTGGGACAACTTCAAGAGGTCCAACATTTATATCATAGGTGGGCCAGAAGGAGAAGAGAAAGAGCAAGAAGTTGGGAATCGACTTGAAAACATACTGAAAGAAAGCTCCCCTAATCTGGTGAAGGAAACAGACATGCAAGTCCAGGAAGCACAGGGAGCCCCAAACAGATGGATGCAAAGAGGCCCACTCCAAGACACATCATAATGAAAATGCCACAGGTTAAAGATAAAGAGAGAAACTTAAAAGCAGGAGAAAAGCAGATAGTCACCTACAGGACAGTTCCCATCAGACTGTCAGCTGATTTCTCAAAAGAAACTTTGCAGGCTAGAAAGGGTTGGCAAGAAATATTCAAAGTCATGAAAAGAAAGGGCCTATATCCAAGACTGCTCTACCCAGGAAAGCTATCATTTAGCATCAAAGGGCTTCCCAGACAAGGAAATTTTAAAGGTGTTCATCATCACCAAACCATTATTATATCAAATATTAAAGGGACTTATTTAAGGAAGATCAAAACTATGAACAATAAAATGGAAATAAATACAACCTATCAACAACTGAATGAAAAAAAACAAACTAAGCAAATAAGAACAGTGGCAGAATCATGGGCTTGGAGAGCATTCTGATGGCTGCCACCTGGGAGGAGGGTGTGGGGGTGGGTGAGAGGTGAGGGGGTTACGAAGTGCAAATAGGGCCCGGGCTGGTGTGGCTCAGTGGACTGAGTGCCAGCGTGCAAACCAAAAGGTCACTGGTTTGATTCCCAGGCAGGGCACATGCCTGGGTTGCAGACCAGGTCCCCAGTAGGGGGTGCATGAGAGGCAACCACATATCGATGTTTCTCTCCCTCCCTTTTCCCCGCTCTCTAAAGGTAAATACAATCTAAACAAGTAAATGAAAAAAAAAACATTAAAAAAAGAAGTACAAATAGGTAGGCACAGAACAGCCACAGGGATGTAAAGTACAGTGTAGGAAATGGAGCGGCCAAAGAACTTACAGGCACAACCTGTGGACATGAACAGTGGTGGGAGCATTGCCTGAGGGAGTGAGGGTGCTGGGTGGAGGGGGGCAAAGGGGGAAAACCAGGACAACTGTAATAGCATAATCAATAAAATATAATTTAAAAAAATTTTGCAGCCATTTCTTGAATCATACTCCCAAAAGTAAGGCGAATGAGTCAAAAAGGTGGTAACGGGACCTCAGCCTCCTCACACATTGCCATGAAGCTCCCTCAAGATGGACAGATGAATCTATGGTGCTACCAGCAATGTTATGAGAAAGCACCCAGAAACCTAATGGTGCTTTTATTATTTTCAACTTAATGATTTTTAGAGTAGGAAGAGATCTTAACCCCAGACTATCCACACCCACTGGATCTCTAAGCCACACCTGCCAAATAATCACAACCCGTGTGCTTCCGTCCATGTCCCCTCCCACAGGTTCCTGCTGTCCCCCAGCCACCCCGCCCCAGCTCTGCACTGCCTCCAGGCGTGCCCCTCAACTCACTGCCCACAATGCAGCACAACTGACCTAGAATTTAAATCTCACCACATTACTCCTATACCCAAACCTTCAACAGCTCCCACCACTCACATCAGGATAAAACCCAAACTCCACACAGCAGAAAGTCCCACGAAGACCTACCTGGTCCTGCTGACCTCTCCCAGTCCGGCCGGCATATAGCAGATTGTCAATAAACAGCAGCTGCTATTACTACAGAGCATCATGCCTAAGTGCCCTGTGATACCTTAAACTCAGGTCATTCAGAGCTGAGTTGATCCTCCTTTACCCCATTTTAAACGGTTCCTCAGCCCTGGCTGGCATAGCTCAGTGGATTGAGCTCGGGCTGCGAACCAAAGCATCGCAGGTTCGATTCCCAGTTAGGGCACATTTCCTGGGTTGCAGGCCACGGCCCCCAGCAACCGCACATTGATGTTTCTCTCTCTCCTTCTCCCTCCCTTCCTTCTCTAAAAATAAATAAATAAATCTTAAAAAAAAAAACAAAAAACGGTCCCCCTCCCTGTCTCCCTTACCTCTGCTACAGACACCACTCTAGCCCTCCAGGCAGAAAGCCCTGCTTCCACTCTGAACACACTCTTTCGGTCAACTGCCGAATCGACTGCACCTCCCTCAGCACCTGTCTCAGGCTCACTGACACCCCTGGTCCGGGCCTCACTGCTTCTCGTCTCAACCACTGCCACAGGCTTCCAGGTCGTCTCCCCGTTTTCGGACTCTCCACACCCATCCCACACACTGGTGTCATTTTAACTTCCCACACCTGATGACGTACAAGTATGTTCACGATGTGTTTCTAGGCTTGAAGAGCAGAAGACAAAACAGTACATATCGTATAACACTAATTTTATAAAATACGTAAATATGTAAAACACACATTTCCTCCCCTTTCATCTACACACATACAAACCCATTAAGGGTCTGTATACTCCCAAATCTACTCCAAAACAATGAGAATAGCTCTCTCTCGGTAGCAAGATCATGGGTAATTTATTTATTTTGTTGCTTTTCCTGAGTTTTCTCCATTTTCCACAATGCACATGTTTCACATTGTAGCAGAAAACAAATCAACAGTACAACATATCCTTCTGTGACTGCCTCACTGTTCACATTAAAAGTCCCAAATTTGCCCTGGTTGGAGCAAAACCCTGTAAACCGGAGGTCGCAGGTCTGACTCCCAGTAAGGGCACAAGCCTGGGTTGCCGCTTCCAGCCCCAGTCAGGGCACGTGCAGAGGCGACCGATCGATGTTTCCCTCTCTCTCCACCCCCTGCCCCTAGCTCTAAAACCAGTGAGCATGTCCTCTGGTGAGGATTTAAAAAAAAAAATTAGTAAGTCCCAAAATCTTTGCCACACAGAGATTCAATTTCCTTTCAGGACCTCTTTCTAACGCACACCTCATGATTTAATTAAATAGTCACTGCACTTCATGTCCATCTGGGCCTCCCTAGCTCTCCCCTCCTCACCCTGGTCCCACTGCCCCGCTCCAACGCACCCAGTCCCCAGGCTCAGCCCCCATCTCTCTGCTGTGATCCTGTGAGTGGGAAAAACACACCAAACAGGGCTGACTGTCCAGTCCCTTGGTGGAACGCCGTGCTCTTCCAGGCGCTTTCGGTTAAGTTAAGCGAAGCCTCCGAAAACTCAGAGGACACCACACCTACTTCAAGTGGCAGTCGTTAAGTGACAGAAGACACACAAGTCCAGTGTCCAGCACAATGTGTTACTGCTTCCATCTCGCTGTGGCTCAAATTCACAGCAACCGTGAATCTTGTATTTTTCACCCAGTGACCTCTACAGCCTCAAAACTCAATTATCACAATTCCTCAGTCTCTTCTGAGGGATCCTCTTTCTCCACGACGGTTTGCTTCTTCTTCCACTTTCTGAACAAACCCTAGACGATTTCATCCACAGCCATGGCTTTGTCTACCATCTACGAGCTCAGAGTTCTCTAACGTATAGCTCCAACTCAGATTTCTTCCTGTAACTCAAGATTTATACATTACTACATGTCTCTGCCTAGATGTCCCACAGGAAACCCTAACTTAAAATCCTACAGTAAACTTATTTTCTCCCACAAATGTGTTCATCTTCCTATAGTCCCAATGGCACCAGCATCCATCGAAGACAGAAACCTGAAACACATCCTTGATTCCTTTTATCCCTTTTTCTTCACATCCAAGTCTTGCAGTACATTCCAAAACTTAAGCCTACCTGCATCCCACACACACCAGGCGGTTTCATGCCTGAGTGCTTTCAGACACACTGTCCCTCCACCTAGAAAACCCCCCACTCCCTTCTTTGCTCAACTAACTTCTCTCACCCTTCAGAACTGCACTTCCAGAGAGCAAAATAACCAGCATTACAAACACAAACCACATTCCGGTCGCCGGGCAGAACACTCCGAGTGCACTGTCTTGCCTCATAATCACAACACAGCGATGAGCCAGGGGCGTTAAGTCTTTACAGGAGGAAAACGCCAAGAGCAGTAGTAACTCCTGGGTGTCGTGGACAGTGAACGGTAGAAACGTGATTCACACACGTGTGTCTGATCCCAGTGCACTTCCCATGATCGCAGCCTCCTTACCTTGCACAGCTTCCCTTGCCCACCTCCTCCTGCCCCAATCCCATGACCTCATGCTCACTAGGGGTCCCTCCACTACCTGCCACCAATAAGGGCCCATGTGGGACGCTGTCCATCTTATGGCCTGGTTTGTCTTCTCAAAGGAGTCTGTGGGCTAACTTTACAACAAAGCCTGTTTCATTCTTCTGTTTCCCAGAACCCAGCAGAGTGTCTGGCACATGGCAGAAACTCAAAAAGCATTAGGTTCCTCTCCCTTTCCTTTTTCCCCCTGTCTGAAACTCTCTTCCTTCCTCTTCAAAATCCTATAGCACTTTATACCTCTTCTGCTTCATGTTACTATTTTGTATAACTTATTTTCCTCAAACAGACTAGAACTCTCTGATGGCAAGGAAGGGGCAGTTTTAAAAATCCTCATGCAAATACCTTTGCCTCAGTAACTGTTCAACAAATAACTGGTAAAAGAACCTATAATTAAAAGAGCTATTGCTTAATTATGCTTTCCTTTTTCTTATGTAGATTTCTTTTCATCTCTGTTAAACACTAGCCAAGGTTAGCAAACCATGGTGCCCAAGCACAAAGGGCTTTCTGATTAGTTTATAAAATGTTTCCCGATGTTATGCACTGGAAGGAAATGCAAACCTGGTTTTGAAAAGGGTTTTTGATCTGTAAAGAAATTCAATCTAATGATTCCCGAAATCAAAGTAGTAAAAACGCAGGACTTATCCAGTGTGTGCGTCACGTGGCTCTGCAGTGACGGCGACTGTCCACTTACTTTCAGGGTCAGGTAGCCGACTCCACATCCAGCCCCAGACTAATCCCCTGGGTTTCCTTACGAGCGGCCGTGCCCAGTCACGGCCTATCGCGGCGTGCGGAGAAGTAGGGGGAGCGTGGACCCAGCTCCCATCAGACCTAGGCGTCCTTCCAGACCCTGCATCTCGGGGCTCCCTTGCCGGGGGCTCTCCCAGCACCCGAGGGGCGTGGCTTTCACGGCCCTCGGGCCCCGCGGGCTTCTCCAGGACCCTACCCCGCCCGGTGCCCACGCGAACGCGGGCCCGGAGAGAAAACCTGCGGCAGCTGCGGGCGCCCTCTCTGGACCCAGCGGGCTGCCCTCTGGCACCCTCTCCGCAGCTCACCTGCTCGGCCGACACCACCCCCTTCACCGCGCCGCTCCCGCTGCTCTTGCCGGCGCGACCGCTGCTGTCCGCCATCTTCGCCGCCTGCGGGGCTTCCGGCGCGCGGCGCGGCGCTTAGGTCACTTCCGGAAGCGGGGCTCCGCCTCCTCGCTCGGAACTCCCCCCCATCCCCTCCACCCCCCGCCTCTTGACGCTCTCCACGTCGGACGGTGTTGGCTGTGTCTACATGTAGGACCTGCTCCCTGAGCCGCGGGCATGGTGACTCCCACCAGCGGTGCTTTCACATGTGCCACGGAGACACCACGCGGGGGAGGGCGGGCTGAGCAGAGAGGGCGCGGGGCGCGATCGGCGGTGGGGTCGGGGTCCCGCAGAGATCCTGGTTACGCGAGCCAGCTGTGCAGGTGCACAGTCCAGAGGAGGGGGGGGGGCACCGGGGAAGTTGCTGGAAGGTGCCTTTTGGGCTGCAAGAGCTTGGCAGAGGACAGGGCTTCAGGTCAATGCGAGGTCGCTGGAAGTGCAGGTGACTTCTGTCTTCCCACCTCATCGTCTCTTCCTGTAGCCCGTAATTACTTAGTGTGTTTGGAAGACTGTTGGGGGCGGGTTTTTCACCGGCAGGGCCCCAGTTCAGCCTCGCGGTGTGAGCGAGAAGTCAGAGAGCTCTGGAAGTGTTGCATGCGGGAGGGGTTGAGCCTCATCTCCTGCCTTCCTCAGGCTCAGCTTCCTGGTCAGGCCTCCTCACCACCTCCTGTCCCTTCTGTGGCCCGGACTGCGGATACCTCAACGCTCAGTACTCTGTGCTCGGTCCAGGTAACATGTTTTGTATCCTCAGTGCCTGGCACATAGTAGATGCTCAATAAATACTAAATGAATGGTGATGGGAAACAGTGGGGTATCTACCATCCACCGGACATTTGATGGGTAGGTTATTGTGAGCACAGAACCAAAGGGAAGCCCAGCTTTCCTGCCTCCTCACTTGAGCCCCTTGCTATCCCACCTGCACCATTCACAGACCCAGAGCCATGGCTGACTTCTCTTCCTCCTGGGAAATGCCCCTGGTGGCTGTGTGCCAGGTGACATCCACACCAGACAAGCAGCAGAACTTTAAAGCTTGCGCTGAGCTGGTTCGAGAGGCTGCCAGATTGGGTGCCTGCCTGGCTTTCCTGCCGGAGGCATTTGACTTCATCGCACGGGACCCTGCGGAGACTCTACATCTGTCTGAGCCGCTGGGAGGAACGCTTTTGGGAGAATATACCCAGCTCGCCAGGTATCAGGAAAAGGGGGAGGGAGAGGTCTTCTTTGCTGGGCAGTGCTGGATTGCCAGGTGTGAGGGTGGAGCTCTGGGAAGAGTGCCAGTGTCCACTCCTCCCAGGGAATGTGGACTCTGGCTGTCCTTGGGTGGTTTCCACGAGCGTGGCCAAGACTGGGAGCAGACTCGGAAAATCTACAACTGCCATGTGCTCCTGGACAGCAAGGGTGAGACTTCACAACTCTCGTTTGCCCCTTGCCAAGCTCTTCTACCTAAACGAGGATTCTCCAGAGTTGTTTTCTAACTCTATTTCCGTGGCCAAGGGCTCCTCCTTGGGGGCAGAGGAGCTAAACTGGGCTTCTAGAGCACCGGCATCAGATACTCCTTCTCCTTCCCCCTCTAGGGTCAGTCGTGGCCACTTACAGGAAGACACACCTGTGTGACGTAGAGATTCCAGGGCAGGGGCCAATGTGCGAAAGCAACTCTACCATGCCTGGGCCCAGTCTCGAGCTGCCTGTCAGGACACCAGCAGGCAAGGTGAGAGCAGTGAGGGGAGAGAGAGGAACCAGAGGGACAGGACAGGAGGTGTGGCTAGAAGCCATGACAAACAGGCCAGTTCTCTCATTCCAGGTTGGTCTGGCTATCTGCTATGACATGCGGTTCCCTGAGCTCTCTCTGGCACTGGCTCAGGCTGGAGCAGAAATACTTACCTACCCCTCAGCTTTTGGATCTGTAACAGGTCCAGCCCACTGGGAGGTAAGAGTGCCTCGTTACGACATGCGGGCCTTCTCTCAGCCTCTTCCCTGGGCCCTACAGGTTAGACTTTCTCTGCCTTCTCAGCTGGTTGGGGGGCTCACTCCTAGATCACTGCCTCCCTCTCGTGTGCTCAGTAGTCAGCACCGTCCGTCAGTCCTTGGCAATCACAGCATGGTCACGATAGGCAGGGTGGCCTAGCACCCCCCACCAGCTGCCACACGTCTCCCCAGGTGCTGCTGCGGGCCCGTGCCATCGAAACCCAGTGCTACGTCGTGGCAGCAGCTCAGTGTGGACGCCATCATGAGAAGAGAGCGAGTTACGGCCACAGCATGGTGGTGGACCCCTGGGGAACGGTGGTGGCCCGCTGCTCTGAGGGACCGGGCCTCTGCCTTGCCCGAATCGACCTTGGTTACCTGCGACAGCTGCGCCAACACCTGCCTGTGTTCCAGCACCGCAGGCCTGACCTCTATGGCAACCTAGGTCGCCCACTGTGAGCTGGCGCTGCTGCGCAGTGTAGGTGGGATGCAGGCACACCTCCCCTCACCGGGAGAACCGTGACCCTTCTGAAGGAACGCCGGCTCAGCTTCTTGGGAAAGCAGGAAGTCACCTAAGCTCAGATTTTAGTTTCAAAAAGGTGGAATTTTTATACAGTCACTGTTTATTTCATGAAAACTGAAATTATGCTGAGGGCTGAGCAGCACTAGCATTGAAAAAAATATAATCGTCATAAAGTCTGTGTCTGGACACCTCCTTTGGGAGCTGGAGGAGGAGATGGTGGTGTGCCCGCTGGACTCGGCCCCGGGTCCAGGCCGCTGGCTCGCCCAGCACGCCGCCTCCCCACGTGAAAGTGCAACACTCAGTGCGTGTGGACGGGAAGGACAGAGGGCCGACACTGACTCCCTCCGCTCTCCCCTGCGACGCCCTCTGCCCGAGCCAGAAGCAAGCAGGGGGAGGGCTGCAGGGCACCTTACTTAGGTCCACTTGCTCAGGGAAAGCAAGTGTCACGCTCCCCCCCTTCAGGGGGAAGGTTTGCGCCTCAGCACCCCCATCTCCCCAGCGTGTGCACACAAGCCAGGCTGGGAGACTGACCAGGCTGCTCCAGCTCACCCATCCTCCGTGAAGAGGGTTAGGCCGGGGGGAGAGGCGGGGCCGAGCCTGGAAAGGGAGGGAATGAGGCAGAGAGGAGCAGCACCAGAGGCCAGGAGAGAGTGGAAAGGGCCACAGCTTCTTTTTAAAAAACTCTATAATTTGGGAGAGGATGGTGATTAATTTCCAAAATACACTTCAGTCTCACCTTCCACACAACACAGCTTCCTTACTCACAGCCCTTTAGTGTGTCAGACGGACATGTGAGAGCCCCTCAGGGCCCCGGACGCAGCACTCGCTCTGGCCCCTTGCACACACTGTCCTAGGGACTTGGCTTCTCCCTGCACACCTGTCTCAGGGCCCGGGGCGAGGTGGCTGCACACACGTTGGGCTGAGTGGGAAGGGACACGGGAAGCCCAGGCACATGGGTGCAGGGAGGGGTGGGGAACACCACTTCCATTTTCCTTTGTCTTTTCCTTAAAAAAAAAAAAAGAAGAAAGAAAAAAAAGGCAGGGGTGTGATTGGCCGGAAGGGGCGAGAACAAACCCAGACAGTCTGTGCGCTGCGGAGGTGAGTGCCGGGAGGAGCCCTGCGGGGTCAGGGCAAGGCCTGCAGCACCAAGTTCCTCAGGAGCTTCTGGCGGCCCAGCTCGTAGTCCTCCTCGTCGACGTTCACCAGCAGCTTGATGGCCTCGTGGCCCACTGCCTGCTTGAGGGAGTCCGTGATGAAGACGCCTTTCAGCGCCTCCAGCAACGAGCCGTTGATGTAGTCGCGCCAGAAGGCGTCGAGGTAGGTGAGCTCGGAGAACTTGATGTCGCAGATGATGGAGCCCAGGTCCCGGGACTTGAGGATGGTGTTGGCCTGGCTGAAGCACTCGAGCTGGCGCTCGAGCGGGTCCTGCTTGTTGGAGAAGACATTGCCCTGCAGAGCGGCCTCGTGCTGGCAGTACTCGGCCCGGACCCGCAGTCTGATGTCTGCGGGGGAGAGGGGCGGAGAGGGGACCGCCGTGAGGGCGAGTTTCTGAGGAAGTCTGGCAGAGCTGCAGAGCAGCGAAGCCGGAGCACCGGACAGTCTGCCCCCTTCTCCAGGTGCCCCTGAACCAACCGGGATGCCAAGGTGGTTCTGGAGGGGCGTGGGCGGCGCCCAGGCCCCGTCATCCCAGCCCTGGAGCGGCACCGTGCCTCTGGGAAGCATCTCCCTGGTCGACAGGCACAGGACACCCGCACCCTCCCCCACACAGGGCGACCAGGGTCTTCCTGCAGTGAGAAGAGGAGAGGAGAGGATGCCCCCGGCGCCCCGTGATCTGGTGTTAACTGGAAACTCAGCCCCACTCTGCACCAGCACTCAAAGGGAGCCTGCCGCGGACAGCGTGCCCCTGGGACCCACGGACTTCTCACCACACGTCTGCTTCTCCTTGGGATCCGGGGTCACTGACTTCCGGCGTTTTCGCTGGCTCCCAAGTGTGGCTCTCCCTCGAGCTGGCCTCTTGCTACACATCTGAGGGCCCGAAGTGGGGCAGCACACCACAGGGTAGTGGGGAGGCACTAGCAGGGGGAAGGGGAGAAGACAGTGGGGTAAATGCAGAAGCTCAAACACTTCTCTTAGAATGAGGAAGGAATCACTCAGACTTCGCAGGAAATGCAGGATCCACAATGTGACCTAGGAGGACACAAGGTGGAAACAATCACAGGACCCAGGGGACGCAACAGCACCTCACCTGATTTTTATGGGGCTATGGAGGGAGGCAGTGTCCTTCCATTTTAAGCTGGGACTATGATGGGTTCCATGCCTTTCTGTCTTTTTTCTTTAAAGACTGTATTTACTTTCAGAGAGGGGAGGAGGGGCAAAGGGAGGGAGAGACACATCCATCGGTTGGGCTGCCTCGCACGCACCCCAGGCAGGCACCTTGCCTGCAAATCAAACCTCGCTTAGCAGGATGACGCCCGCCCCACGAAGCCACGCTGGTCACGGCCCGTGTGCCCTTCCTGGATAACGGAGTTGGGGGAGTTACTCCCCTCTCACCTGTTTTGGGGGACTGGGGAGGCCTTGGCTCCGGATCGCTGAGGGCTCTGGGGGTCACATAGCGAATCGATGTCTCCTCCAGATACTTGTCTACAAGGTCGGGGCAGACTGCAAGGGGAGAGGGAGTCACTCGGGAAGACGTGGCCCTGCCTCCTCCCGGTCCAGCCCTCCGATGGGCCCCCTCACAGCCGCAGGCACCCCCGGGGCAGTGCTGCCTCCCACCGGCGCCCCTCCCATGCCCACGCCCCCAGCCCCTGCCCTCACCAGCCCGCCTCCTCTTGAGGGTGACGTAGGGCAGCAGGTCGTGGCGGGTGATGATGCGCAGCAGCTGCAGCACCTGGCGGAAGTTGCTCTCATCGCAGCGGCCCTGGCGCTCCAGCGCCAGCAGGAAGTCACGTCCGTTGCGGATGAGGCCCCGCTCGTGGTCGTCGATGACGTCCACAAAGAGGAAGGACAGAACTCGCACGTCCCTGTGCGTCAGGTGGGTGCCCACGACGTCGAACATGCGGTGCAGGCTGTACAGCCCGTGCTCCTGCTCACCCCGCTCTTCCGGCCACACCTGGCTCGCCCGGCGCTTCAGGCCCGCCATGCTGGGGGCTCAGGTGCGTGGCGCCTTCCGGAACCCCTGCTCAGCACCTGCAAGCCCCACTACACTGTGAGGACAAAGGAGCCTGTGAGCTCATCGGTGGCAGAACGGGTCTCATCCCCTCCTGCGCCGCCAGTGCTAACGGCACGCCTGGCACGGGGCAGCGCCGATTGAGCGTGTGTTAAAAACTAAGGCCTAGAGCTCTGCACCGACGGCAGATGGTGCCCTGAGTCCAAGACACCACTGGGGAACGGGAGTCACTCCGCCTAGCTGAGGACGCGACGTGGGGTTTCAGCGCCACCCGTTCAGCAGGCGCTGCGATCAGATGTCGCCCTGAGCGTCTCCGGCCTCCGACACGGTGCCCTTGGTCCCCAGTGCTGCCCCGCAACCAGTCCACCTCTTCAATGCAGCACAGCTGGGCAGAGTGAGGAGTTCGCCCCTCAACATGGGAGCTGCTGCAAATGAGTCAGGAGCTGACCGGAGGCCACTAAAGATCTCCGGAGTGAGAGCCAGTTTCCATTCTGCCTGCACCACTAACAAGCCATGCGGCCGTGTGACCTTGAGTAAGTCCCACGGCCCAATCTACCAAACAGGCAGGAAGGAGACCACTGCTCAGACCTGGTAAGGACCCGATGAAAAAACACGTGAAATCCCTTTGTGAATCTCACACAAATTGTCCTGAAAGGAATTTCAAAGAAATAAGCATCCTTGACCTCCGTAGCCCGGACTCATCCTACCTTAGGTTTCCTCCAATCCAACCCTGTCCAGATGCCTAACTGCTCAGAAGGCTGATCAGTAACTTACACCAAAACTCATGAATTTAAGTCCAGAAACATTACTAAGCCCCTATGTTTTTTAGTTTAGTTTTTTTTTTTTTTTTAAGATTCTACTTATTTTGAGAGAGAGGGGAAGGGAGGGAGAAAAAGAGAGAAACATCACTGTGTGGTTGCCTCTTGTGCGCCCCCTACTGGGGACCTGGCCTTCAACCCAGGCATGCGTCCTAACAGGGAATAGAACTGGTGACTCTGTGATTTGCAGGCCAGCGCTCAATACACTCAAGCCACACCAGCCAGGGCTCCTATGTGTTTTTTAAAGTTGATTGATTGATTTTAGGGAGAGAGAGAGAGAGATGCTGACTTGCTGTCCCAGTTACTTATGCATACATTGGCTGACGCTTGTGTGTCCTGACGGAAATCAAACCTGCAGCCTCAGCGCACGGGGGCGACATTCTAACCCATTGAGCTCGCCGACTGCCCAGGGCCACCAAACTCCCATGTTGAGCATTCTTGTGGTTCTCCTGCTCTCCTTGAACCCCTGGATGCTCAGACGCACTTTGCACAGGTCGCCTTCTAACTTTTCCTTGTGCTTGTCATTTGCCAACCCCCTTGTCATGGGCTGATCACAGCCTTATGTTCATTTTATTATTCAGCATTTGAGTCACCAAGTTCCTCCATCACCGCAGGTGATGCTGAGGACCCAGCCAACAGCACCCTCCAGGTCCAGCCCTGCTCACTTCCACTCTGGCCACTCAGCCGTGCTACCCCTCTGACCACGACCTCCAGCTGCCTGCCCATCAGACACCCCCAGCGATGCTGCTTAGAGCCATCCTACCTTCCCGCCTTCACAGCCCTGCCCTGGGGCAGGGCCAACAACCTCCTGCCTGGACTTTGCCGACAGCCTCTGTTATGGGCTCTGTTTCCCATCAGTCTTAAGCCACCTAAAACCACCACCACACCCAGGTGAACTGGCTATCTGAAATGCACAAGAGATCACATCACTTTCTGCTTAAGACCTACCTTCACCCTCTTCCTTACCGACAAGAATACCCCAAACTCTTTACACAACACACCAAACCTTCCAAGACCTGGCCCTGTCTACCTTTCCAACCTCATAACCCACTTTTTATTCTGTAACATGTTATCAGTTTGTTAATAGTTCACATACGTCATGCAGTTCACTTTTCTGCCGTCCAAAGGCTATTCCCTTTGCCTGAATGCCCCCTTCCTTCCGACTCCACGCCCCCACCACAGTGCTTTTCCAGGGGCCAGCTCCTGCTCGCCCTTTAAGAGCCAGCTTGGGCTGGGTAAGGGGTCCTCTCCTGTGCTCCCGTGGAACACTGCTCACTGCCGGACCCCCACCCGCCCGAGCGCGCTGCAGCAATCTGCACGTGGAGAGGGCTGAGTGCCTCACAACAGACGGGGCCTGGCACCCAGGCTCCGCTATCTCCGAGATCATCACATGCAACACCCGTTAAGTGGTGAACTCAAGTAAGTCCAAGACTGAGTGGACCTCATAAAAAATGGATGCACGCAACTCAGTTACCACGCACACGCTCCGGCCAGCTGCAGCCTCCCGACACTGCAGCGCCACACTAGACAACGAGACAGAGGGTCCGTCCATTTCGTACACCAAAACTGAATCTAGGTTAACAGAAAGAATAGAAGAAGCCACCTCAGAACAGCCAAGAGCCAGTGGAGCCTGGTCCTCTCTGCCTCGGTGACCCTAACCACCGAAGCACCGAAACTCAACAAACTTGAGAATAGAGAGGTCCACTCCTGTGTCGAGGAGCCCCACGCCGTAGGTTCTGGTGTGTGGACAGGAAACACAGCCCATGTCTATCAGGAGCTGCCCCACCCACCGCAGGGCAAACAGCTGGGAAAACAGCTGTTCAAGTCCAGACTGCATTTCCTCGTCTCTCCCTCCCGTTTGCCCCAACGCAGTCTCTGGGTGTGAATGCAGGGGACTGGAGCAGACAACTCCTCGCTCAGAGCAGGCCACCCAGGAGAAGCAGGCCTCCTCAGAGCTGCGGTGATTTCTCCTTGTCCCCCATCCCACCTGTTCCCTCTGGCCACCTGTTGACTGTGAGGCTCCCAAAAAAGCAGATGGGCAGGTTTCACATTCAGCCAATAAGAAGGCCAAGCCGCTGTAGCTCTCCTTAATTCAAAGTGTCCTGACTGTAAACCCCAGGAAATGAAGAAACACGGCCCCACGTAACAGGCCACTGGAAATGAGGCAGAACACAGGAAAGCACTGCAGCCCTAATCACTCTAATTACTCAGCAGTGGATACAGTTCTGTGACAGTCCTCAATCCTCCGAGGGTTAACTCCCTACACTTGAGGGAAAACACAGCCACTTTCAAGGTCTGGATTCCCAGGCCAGATCACTGACGGTGCCTGAAGTGACCAGAGCTTCGAGGTCAGTGTTTCTGCACCAGGGGCGATGTTGCCCCCGAGGGGGCACTGGGCAATGCATGCACACGTTTCAGACTGTCCTTTGTGGGGCGTGAAGGAGGGAGTTACTGGCAAGCAGTAAGTAGAGGTCATGGGTGCTGCTGAGCACCTATGATGCACAGCACGGTCGCCCACGACGAAGGATTATCTGGCCCAAAATGCCGACAGTTCTGACAACGAGAAACCCTCCTCTCCATGGGGCAGGATAAAGGGTCCGAGAGAAGAGAGATGGCATGCCACTCTCCACCAGAGGTCTGGAGAGGAACGCCGCTTGGCCCTAGAACCGGAGCCCGCCCGACTCCAGGAGGAGAGAAGCCGGCTCGTCTGACTAACGTAACGCTCAGGCCCGACTTGCGCCCAGAGCTCCATCCCACTCCAACCTCGTCTCCAGCACCTGCTGTTGCCATTCAGGTGAACGGCAGGTGGTAGGGCTTCACGCCCTAAGCCCCGTCCCAGGAGGTCTCATCTGACCTGGTTCAACCTGGACCTGGGATAAGGGGATATGCCACCCTGTGCAAGACAGATGGACTCGAGGGACCCTGCCCTGAACCCGCAGGGCCAGCTCTGCAGCCCTAAGACCATGCCAGCAGCCGCCCCTTCCTGTTAGGTTGCCAATCAGACTCATTCAATGAAGCAAAATGAAGAGGAGGCCTACGTCTCCCAAGGCCACGTCCTTGGGAGACAAGTCAGGAGGCTGCATAACAGGCAGCCCTCGCCACTTAATTATCGCCTCGGGTGGTGAGTTCACTCACTCAGCAACCCAGGTGGGGGTTCCAAGAACCTATCTAACCTCAGCATTAAAAGAACATGGCCAACTTCCTCTTAAACCAAAATACACTCAGCTTTCTGTGGCAATGAAGCAAGGGAACTCAGCTTAAATTACAGAGAACCCAGATGCAGCTGCCAGAGCAGCGCGGGGAACGCACCCCTTCACAGCAGCAGGTGAGCAAGAACTCCAGCGTCTCGGGGCCTGAAATGACAGACACCACCAGACACACACTCCAGTCAGCACGAGTTCTGACCCCACTGGCAGGTTTGAGTCCGTGTGAGACCCTCAAGTGTGAGTCCCCACTTCAGTCTCCCCCGAACAACCCTTTGCTTTGATGAACTGTTGCATTTCTTAGAGCTGCAGTTTGTGTCTTCTCATGAGGGAGGTCCCCACCAGCCAAGGGCCTGCAGACAGTCTGTCCACCAGACTTCCTCTGATTGGTCATTCGTAGGTTTCTGCTTTCCAGCAAAGTCAGGATCATCCCACCCAGGGCAAGGTCTGTATTTTCACAGAACCACAGGTATCTGACTCTCTCAGAAGCCCTTAGGGAGTAAAGTTAAGTGAAAGACCTAAAAAAGTGATGCTCTGAACAACACGGAGACAGAGTTCACGACCTGCCAGGGCATTTAGTGGACAGTGTAGCTGAGGGCAATGTTCCGTGTGTTAAAAAATGGCTCTTCAGACCAGACCAAGAGGACTAGATAACAACAAAATGGATCCAGAGCTTACCCTAATTTCTGCTCTCCTCCCCTCACACCTACATCCAGTTACCGCAGCAGACCTACCCACTCGGTTTGGCAGGTGAGGACTCCTTTTACCCGCCATCCATCCCACTACCGAGCTCAACCCCAACACATTTCTCACGCCATTTCCGATCCTTTGCATTATTTGAAAACAATAAAAAAGTTCCTGACTTACCTCTGCCAGAAAGTTAATTTTCCAGGTCTCTTCCTAGTAGGTCAGAAGCCAGCAGCAAAACAAAAACAAATAAAAGGGAAAAGAGTCAATTTTCAAGCTTTATTTTGAAACCTCAAAGGCCCGAAGAGTTAGTCAATCTTAGTTGCAAAAATACAGACACGCTTAGATCCCTCCTGATGGAGATGGACCCCCTCCGCGCTCAATCCGAGACCTCACCCCCAGCTAAGTCACCGGGCTTCACCACCTCTCCACTAGTCAATCTATACACAAAAACGACTCCAAAAATTCCCAGACCCGGGGTAAGAAAGGTCCCAAATTCAACAACTTGTGGGGAAACCAGTTATCCTCTGACACCTTCTCAGCTGAACCCCCAGTTCCTTATGAGACCCGCCTAATTTTGTTACAGTATTAACGTTGGCTTTCATCTTTAGGGAGAACGGGAAAAGTGTTACAGCCAAGAAAAAGACACTTCCCATCCACCCCGCCACTTTTCGGACCACAACTTCGCTCCCGACTCTATCTCAGCCCTTTTCCTTGCGGAGCAGAGAGCAAGATACCCAGCACGGCAGCACCCAGCAGCGCTCAGACGTGCACCAGGGACGTTTTCTATATATAAATGCTGACCCCTCCCTCCTAGCACCCAAACAGCAGAAGAAAGGTCTGGAAACCAAGGCAGGCACGTCGCCAGCCCGCTGCCGCCCAGCGCACCGGTCCCTCTCTCGGACGTGCAGAGCCTCCCCTAGGGCACGCGGGGCTCCGGCGACCCAGCACGGCTCTCCCCGCGCTCCCGCACCGCTAACAGCCAGAAAAGTCCTTCCCTCCGACCACATTCCCGGGACGCCCTCTTTCCCGGTTCCCCTTCTTTTCCTAACCGGGAGAAACAGGAGAGGAAGCCAGGCAGCGCTCGAGACCAGACGCAGCCGAACGCGCAGCCGAGTCCGGCTCTGCAAGCCCACCTGACCGCCCCGCTGCCCTCCCACGTTAGCGCGAGCGAAGGCCTGCCGGCGGGGACCGGCTGCAACCGATGCCCTCAACTCCGCTCGGGGCCGCCCGCGAAGGCGGCCGCGGCCCCCTCGCCGCCCACAGCCCCGGGACCCGCGTCCCGGCCCACTGCCCTCCCTCCCAAACTTTCTCGTCACCTCGTCACACCGGCAGGCTCTCACTCCCCAAACCTCCGCTCTCGCCTATTCCACCCGAGTCCTGCCGGGGCCCTGCCCCTGCCACCCCGACGAGCACTTTCAAGCCCGGCCCCAGACGTCGCGAGTCCGACCCTCCGCCGCCCACGTCTCCGCCGCCCCTCGCGGGACTCCTGGCCTCCGCCCGACCGCACGCCACAGCCCTGCCCTCCGCACCCCGGCTCCCCTCCGCCTCCGCCCGCGCCCCCAACCCCGCGCCCGGCCGGACGGCGCCCCGCTCCGCCCGGCCCCCCACGCCCCGCCGCCCGGCCCGCGGACGCCCCCGCCCCGCCGCCGTCCCGCACGCCCCTCGCCGCGCCCCTCCCCCACCTGGCAGCGCCGTCCCCTCCCTCCACCGGGCCCGCGGGCAGCGCGTCGCCGCCGCCCCTCACTTTCCAGCCCGCAGCCCTTCGCGGCCCCGCCCGGCCCCGCCCCGCCTGCTCGAGCCCCCTCCCCGCTCCGGGCGCCCCGCCGCCTCACCCCGGGCTCAGGCTCGGCGACGCCATGTTGGATCCATCTGTGCCGCTCCCCCCGCCGTCTCCCGGCGCCGCATCCGGGCTCCTGCCGCCGCCGCCGCCGCCGGCGCGGGCGTGGGGCGGGGGAGGGGAGCGGAGCGAGGCGGGCGGGGCGGGGACAGGCTGCGTCCTGAGTCGCGCCTCCGGAACCCGGCCGGCCGTGGGCCAGCTGGTGGCGGCTTCAGGGCCACAGTGGGGCACGGGCCGAGGAGCCATGCCAGGTGAGGGCAGCCCGGCGACGGCCTGGCGCAGCCAGGGCCTGGCTTCACTCCGGCGGCCAGAATGGGAGCTGGCGGCCATCTTGCTTTCGGGCAGCCTGGCAGCGTGCGCGTCTCCGGGCGGCCGGCGGCTGCGGGGCCGCGCGAGGGAGCGCAGAGGGTCGCGTTCGTGAGTGTGAGAACGTCGGTGGCCCCAGAGCTGCCGGTGTCGACTCGAAGACCCACGGGAAGGCGGGCTGGCGGCCGTGCCGCATAAGAGCGGAATGGACGGGTCGGGTAGCGGCGGACGGGGGCAGGTTCGCGAGGAGGAATCGACCTTTGCCCTGAAGTTCCTGTTAACCCGGACGTCCAGGAACCTGGGTCCACGGCACCGGGCGCTGCCCGGCGGCCCTCTGGCATTGCCCACGGAGCGTTCGTCTGTTTGAGCACCTGCGACCTGAAGGAAGCGTCGCGCGAGCAAAGCCCTGGACTGTCGGGAACTGGGGCTGGGGGCCTGGTCAGCCGGGAATGGTCTGTGAGTTTGGGGACCCGATTACAGAAAGCCTTGTAAATCAGTTGGCTTTATCCTTAGAGCTACGGGTAGGCTGTGAAAAGCCTTAGCAGAGGTGACATCACTAAGAAATCTGCATTTTAGAAAGACCACTAGTGCACTGGGGACAGCAGTGGGCTGGAGGGGACGAAGTTAGAAGCAAGGAGAATAACTGGGAAGTCCTTGCCCAGCCCAGGGATGGCTGTAGAAGGGAGCCTGGGATAGGAGAAATAGATAGGAAATGGGTGTGCGGCACAGGGAGGAAATGCAGGATATGCCCAGTGTTCTGACTTAAACCGGTGGGGAGTAATGGTGCCATTTTTTGTTTTGGATCGGGAGGTGAGTTTTGGGTGCCCTAGGTTATCTATTAGGCAATGGAATGAGGTCGTGTGGCTTGGAACCCAAAAGGAAGGTTTGGTGAGTAGGTGTGCGCGTGTGCGTTTGACTAGAAATGGTTGGTGGAGCCTTGGAAGTGAACACGATAGCCTAGAGAGAGGACTGCCTGCGCTTCAGGGTTACATGAGAAAAGGAAGCCAAAAAGGAGCAAAGACAAAAGAAGGAAACCAGGTGGCAAATATCAAGGAAGCTGATCAAAGGGTTGAATGTAACAGCTCAGGTAAGATACAACTGAAATGTGTCCATTGGGTTTAGCAAGAGTAAGTCATTTAGTAATTTTGGAGAAATCCGTTTTAGAGATTGTTGGGTAAGAAACCAGATAGAAGTAAATAGAGTGACTGGAAAGCCACAAGGACAGTGTGGGGCAAAAGTAGCTTTACAGTTGTTAGCATGGAAAATACTACAATTATTAATACATAATAACAAGAATAAACCATACTTATGTCTGGCTGGTGTGGCTCAGTGGACTGAGCGCAGGCCTGCGAACCAAAGGGTTGCCGGTTTGATTCCCAGCCAAGTCCCCAGTTGAGGGTGCGTGAGAGGCAACCACACATTGATGTTCTCTCCCTCTCTTTCTCCCTCCCTTCCCTCTCTAAAAATAAATACATTTTTTAAAAATATGCTTATGGTGTGGACCATAAAAAAGAAACCAGCAAGAGAAGGAGTTTTAGGGGGCTGTGGGACAGCCAGATGGAGGTGTCCTAATGGCAGTTGAATATACAGATCTAACTGTAGGAGAACAATGTATAAATGGGGGGGGGAGGAAGTGCAGAACAATCCGTTTTTGCACATTTACCCAGGTATTAAAAAATTAACCATGAAATGTGAGCCTGGGAGGGATGAAGTGTACCTTTTTAGATCTATCTTTACTGTTCAAATTTGTTTTGCTGTGTGTATATACTCCTCTTACAGAAAACTTTTTAAACATTCCAGTGATATATAGGCCAGAAATTCTGAATTCTGAACATTTAAGGGCCTGTTGAAGGCACAGATTTGGATAAGCCCCCCAGAGGACAGCAGAGGGACAAGAAGAGTGCTCTGGGAATTCCATCACTTAAGGCACAAAGAGAAGAGGAAGCCTTGGAGGGTCTTTGAACAGAACAACCAATGATGGAAAATAAACACTGGTTGATAATTGTCACAGAACCAAAAGGAACAGAGTGTTTCAGGAGGATGGAAGTTGTTAAGTGTCAAGTGTCCCCAGAGAGGCAGCTTATAGGAAAGTGCTTTTGGCTCTAGACCCAGGTTTCCTGGAAGCTTGGCACAAAGGTCAAAACCTTCCCCCACATCTCACGGGTCCCACATCCATGCTGTCCTGCTAGTCTGTGTCTCCGTGGGTCTTGAAGTTGACACCAGCCAGCTCAGGTACCACCGATGTTTCCACACTTGAGGATGATACCTTCTCATCTGTGAAACTGACATAAAAAAAAATGAAGGTATTGAAAGTTGAGATGGTCGAAATCTAACTCTAGGGATCATGGATTTTCCTAAAAACGCCACAATAATAGGAAGAGTTGGCACAGAAGTTACTTAGTAAGTGCTGAAGTCATCTGTAAGCATGAAGGGTAAAAGGGGTAGTAAAACCAAGTGTCGTGACCTTCGAAGATGTTTGGAAGGTGGACGGCAAGGAGGAGGGTGATGCCTGCCCCCCTGCCATCCCTTCCTACTTTGGAAGGTTGAAGGGAAGAGACATGTTCATTAGGAAAAAAAACCCAAAAATTTCCACCCCACCCATTTTCCCCCAAGTACCCACAGGACTCTGTTCCTTTGTAAACAACCTTCCCTGTGTCCTCACTGCTCTTCCTAGGGGGAGTAGTAAGGACTGCAGTGGCTGTGACCAATGGAAGGGGATGTGCCCTGCCCACAGAAGCCCACGAAAGGCAAACACAGGCAGTAGTTGAGTAGAGTCCTGTGGAGAGGTCCACTCCCATGGCCCACAGTGGTTTGACACCCAGTGATCTCGGCATCATGGTGGTAACTCCTTTCCGTGAGCCCACCTGTCCTCCAAACCTAACCCACTCCTTTCAGAGGACTGGAGAAGGGAGTCCACGCTGAGAATGGCCTGCTCACATCTGTTTCCACTGTGTTGTATGAAACAGTTCTCAACTCACTGTAATTCTTGGTGATTTGAAAGCCCTTTCTCTGTATTTAGAAAAAACGTACCTTTTATTGATTTGTTTTTCTTTTTAGAGAGAAAGAGGGACATCGATTTGCTGTTCCACTTATCAATTCATTCATTGGTTGCTGCTTGTATGTGCCCTGACTAGGGATTGGACCTGCAACCTTGGCATGTCAGGTTGATGCTCTAACCAATTGAACTACCTTGCCAGGGCCAAAAATCTACCTCTTTGTAACGTGCACTTTTTGGTCCTATTTTTTTCTCCCTGGATCATAGATCATTCTCAGTCCTTCAGATAGCTACCGTGTCCCTATGAACTAATTTCTCCAGGTCTCTGGTGGTACCAATTCAAAGTGTAGGAGATCTCTCATCTTCCTTGACCTGATCTCTATTAAGGCTGCTTGTCCCAGTCCATGCTGTTCCCCATGTCTGCCAGAATTACGATCTTTTCAAGCCAGATAGCTCAGTCCACACCCCATTAGCAGCCCACTGTCACAAGTATCCCCTTAACTCCCATGCCCACTGAGCCCCTGCCCCTGCCTGGGCTTTACTCTTGAACTGTATCCCGTGGGGAATTGCTTATTTGGCAGTCCTCTCTAGTTCTTGGTCCCCCCATCTCCAAGCTGCCCCAGTTACTCACCCAGGCTTCATGCAGCTCCTAACTTCAGTGGGGCTTCAACCTAGAACTCCAGTGTCTCCCAGTTTCTCAGTAGGGGCCACAATGAGTCACTGGAAACCATGCTCTGCTGTCCCAGATGCTCCTTAACCTGTTTCCTTTTCTTCATCCACCAGCTCTGACCCTTGCTGATACCACTTTAAACAAGTTCCTTAACTTGCCTGAGCTTACTTTCTCATCTGTAAAAGGGGAAGATATATCCACCTCATAAGTCATTGTGTTAATTATTATATTAAATAATATACATGAAGTGTTAATACAGGGCCTACCTCATTGTAAGTGTTCAATAAGTGTTACTAACATTGATAGCAATTTTCATCAGGTTTCAGAAACGCAGGGGGTTCTTTATAACTGCTCTCTGCTGCCCCCTGGGGATGACTTCTAGGTCACTGGGCACCCTGCAGGCCAGGGTAGAATACAGGCCCCTCTTACCAACCTCACCAGATAATCAGAGAATCAACCAAGTCTTCTGTGGTTGGTTGTTGAGTCAGCTAAAAATGTTCCTACATTTAAACCCATTCTCTGTCTTTTTCAAAGAACCTATCAGAAAACCTGTTTGTTTGTTTTTTAATCAAGATACACTGTCTCGATAATGTACTAGTTTGTTAATCCAGTAACACTGGCAAGGAAAGTCATCAGTCATTCACTTACTAAGGTCAGGTACTGGGACAGGCATATGTGATAGGAGGCACATTGGTGAACAAAACAGACGTGACTTCGTGGTTTACATAGTGGACAGCCACTAAGAAAGTGCATAAGCATTTTAAATTGAGGGAAGCACTATGAAGGAAAGAACAGGATGCTGGGATGGAAAAAACGAGGGATCAGAGAAAGCCTCTCTCTGAACACGGCATGAAGCTGGGGCCCCAGGAGCAGGAGGAAGCCAGCCGTGCTGCAGAGCCAGGGGAGGAGTGTCCCAGGCCAAGAAGACACCTGCAAAAGGCCATCAGGCCAAGAAGATCTGACACTTTGGGAGACTGATTCACTGACGAACCACTAGGCATCTGAGGATTGCTGCTTTTCTTCACTGCTCATAAATCACTCTCTAATAGCTGCTCTATAGTGTAACTAAGAACCAATAATCCCAGTCTTTTAGTTTCCAGAACTCCACTAAAAACTCCCCTCTTTGAAAATGCACACACTTGCCATATTGTAAATTCCCCAGATTACCTACAGGAGATAAAATTTCACATAAAAAATGCTTCTGATTTTTAGATACCATGTGTCCAGGCCCTGAATTTATTTAAAATGCTAAGAATTCTGTTACTATTTTATTTAATTAATGGACTTATAAATAACAAAAAATTGTAACTCCTCACATTGCCTCATTTCTTCAAGTTTTCTTCCAAGACTTAACTAATTATACATGTTTTTATATAGCTAAAATAATGTAACCCTCATTATTGCATAATAGCTTCTTTACCTAAGTAACTCAAAAGAATTAACTTTAAAATTGTTATAAGAGTAGAATTTAGTAGTGTGGGGGTAACATGCAGAAGTAAATATCCTTTATATATACAAACAATAAGTTGAAGATAGAATAAAAAATGCCCAACCTAGCTGGTTTGGCTCAGTGGATTGAGCACTGGACTTTGAAGCAAAGGGTCACCAGTTCAATTCCCAGTCAGGGCACATGCCTGGGTTGCAGGCCAGGTCCCCAGTAGGTGGCACATGAGGGGCAATCACACATTGATGTTTCCCCCTCTCTCTAAAAATAAATAAAAATCTTTAAGAAAAAAAAATACCCAAAATACTTTTTAAAAAGAAATAAAATACCCAATAGCAACCAAAACAAAACAAAACAAAAAAATTGCCTAGGAATAACCTTAACAATAATGAACACAATCTGTATGAATGAAATATTTAAGTGCTATCTACATAAAAGAAACTTGAACAAATGAAAAGGAACATTATGTTCTTGGATGGTGAAAACATATAAGGATGTCAGTTTCCCAAATTTGTCTTTAAATATAATATGATGTAGATTAAAATATCAGCAAGATTTTTTTAAAAGATTTTAAAAAATAAAAGAATATTTTTAAAACCTCATGCAAATTTAGTGAGAAAAAATAAGTGATAATTAAAGGGGGAGCCAAAAATATAAGAATTTACAGAAAAGGAAAAATGAATGGATACTAAACATGGAGAGATATTAAGCTTTACAATAAGTGAAATGGACATTAAAATTGTCTTGAGATTCCATTTTGATCATGGAATTGGCAAATGCACCTCTGTTGTGAACAGTGTGGTTTTTGAGGGGACACCTTGTCATTTTTTATATTGCTAATTGTAATACAAGTTGATTTAATCT
The DNA here is from genome assembly GCA_004024845.1 of Tonatia bakeri. Classification (NCBI taxonomy): domain Eukaryota; kingdom Metazoa; phylum Chordata; class Mammalia; order Chiroptera; family Phyllostomidae; genus Tonatia; species Tonatia bakeri. The sequence goes on along the minus strand of PVIA01003416.1, from coordinate 53,011 downwards.
TTATGGAGGGCCTTTGGGCAATATTTAACAAAATTTTCAATATATAATTTTTAAAAGATTTTATTTATTTATTTTTAGAGAGGGGAAGGGAGGGAGAAAGAGAGACATCAATGTGTGGTTGCTTCTCATGTGGCCCCCACTGGGGACCTGGCCCGCAACCCAGGCACGTGCCCTGACTGGGAATCAAACCTGCGATGCTTTGGTTCACAGCCCATGCTCAATCCACTGAGCTATGCCAGCCAGGTGGCCAATATACAAATTTTCTGAGGCAACAGTTGCACATCTAAGTATTTATTACACATGTAAAAAATGTGGCACGCAGAAGGCAGTTAACTGCAGTGCCGTTTGTAATAGCAAAAGATTGAACACAACCTAAGTATCCATCCATGAGGGTCTGCTCAATAAGTTATGGTATGAATAAGTTATGAGAAAAAATGTAGTTCACAGAGCTTAGTAACTCTCCAAAGACCCTTTACCCCAACCGTCTTGAGGAACTGACAAATAAAACATTTAAAGTGATAGTCTGAGGTGACCCTGGCTGGGTAGCTCAGTTGGTTGGAGTGTCATCCAGATGCACCAAGGTTTCAGGTTCGATCTCAGGTCAGGGTACATACAAGAAGCAACCAATAAATGCTAAAGAAGTAGAACACCAAATTGATGTTTCTCTCTCTCCCTTCCTCTTTCTAAAGTCAATAAATGAAATTTTAAAAACAAAAATAGGTCAATCTCTGCTCAGAGTTGGCCCGCTCCCATGTTCTGTGGAGTGTACTATCGCTTAATAAATCTTCCCTCTTTCTTTATACTATTAAAAAAAAACAAAAATAAAGTGATCTGATATGTGTGTATGACTTTACATACATATATTGTAGAATGATTACCCAATGAAAATAATTAACACATCCATCACCTCACATAACTTTTTTATGGTGAGAATGCTTAAGATCTATTCTTAGCAACTTTCAGATACACAATAAATTAACTACAGTCGCCATGTTTTACAATGGATCCTCAGAATCTATTCTACTTATAACAGTAAGTTTGTATCCTTTGATGTATATGTCACCATGTTCCTCTCCCCCATCTCCAAAGTCTTATGACAAATTGCAAAGCCTCATTCCAAATCTCTGTGTTCTGTACCACACCACAGTGACTACACTCAAAAGGCAGTTAACTTTTATTTCTCCTGGAGATCTCCAGTGAGATACTAAAAAGCTTTGTCTTACACTTATCCAATATGTAATATTTTAAAGAAAATGTATAACATGCTAATAAAAAAAACACATCTCAATGAACACAGAAAGAGCATTTGGAATAAATCCAACATTCCTTCATTATTAATACCCTCAACACTAGGCATAAAAGGGAACTTCCTTAACCTGATAAGGGGTATCTAGGAAAAGCCTATAGCTTACTTTATACTTAATGAAGACTCTTTTTCCCCCCCTAAATTCGGAACAAGACAAGAATGTCTGCCCTCAGCCTTGTGCGTAACATTGTACTGGAGGTTTCAGCCATTAGAAATTAATTTGTAGTACGCTTATCACATTTGCAGATGGACTATAGAAGTTGATGATTAATAGGATCCGACCCAAAATTATTGCTACGTGCTAGAACAATTAACAAAGCAAACAAGATATGTAAATTTAAGCCAAAATCCATGCGGCTTTTAGATTCTAAAAACCGTCTGGAAGACACAAAATTCTGCAAGATTACTGGGTACCTACTGTGTGCCATGCCCTAGAGATAGAAACATGATTCCATCCTAGATGGGTTAATTCCAGACTTAAAAGTCTATGCTAGACTAATTGCGTCTTCCTGTGACCTCTCAACTCCTTGGCACTTACTAATAATTCCCTAATTCGACTGTGTTAATTATTTGGGGCGAGACCGCACGCTATACTTTGAGTTGGCCGTGCTCCCTCAGGCCGATTACTTGGAAGCTAAGGAAGCTATTCGATATGATAACATGTGAATCGTGCCTTTCAGGAGGACAGTGCCTGGACAGAGCCTAGAATGAACGGCCTGAAATTCCACCAACTCTCCAAGTTGGGGGAGGTGACCGGAAGCGTTTTCTCTGGCTACTTCTCTGAGCATGAGCGGAAGTCAGGCTTCCAGCAGTCTGCGGTTTGTTTGTTTTCTTACAGCTTGGTGCCATATTCAGGACAGAGGAATCCGTTTCTATCCGTTCTTCCCGTAGCACCCACGAGCAAGTGACAAATTTGTCTTCGCTACTGGAAAATAAAAGTCGCATTCAAGGAAGTGTTAAGGCAGCCCAACTCCTCATCTTCCCTTAGTAAAGATGGCGGCGCCCTGGATGTAAACGACAGGCAAAACCAGTTGCGCGTTTCTCCTGCGCCCTCGTCCAAGATGGCGGACGAGGCCACACGTCGTATCGTGTCCGAGATCCCGGTGCTGAAGACTAACGCTGGACCTCGAGATCGAGAGTTGTGGGTGCAGCGACTCAAGGAAGAGTATCAGTCTCTTATCCGGGTTAGTTGTGCTACTGCAGCCAGCCGCGTTGCAAAAGCGTTGCGGGTAATCTTGTGTGCTTAGGAATAGGCTCCGTGTGGAAGCCACTTCCGGTTTCAAAGTTTAACTCCCAAATTCATCGAAACTGGAGAAATGTGGGATTGGGGGCTTTGGGGTTGAGGACGGAGGGGAGCGGACAGAAGAGACTCGCATTGGGAGCCACAGTCGGACCAGACTTTCTGGCTGAAAGCAGCACTTGTTTTAGGGTTACGTCCCCAGGAGGGTGACGTGTCCTTCTATTTCCAGGTGCTTGCTCTGCTGCATGTGAGGAGGGGGTCTAGGTCCGGGTCCGCGTCTCTCTGCTTCCTCTTTCACTCTTGAGGAAGGAGCACACATTAGGGCTGGAAATTCAAGAAGTGGTAGTTACAGAATCGCGAAGCTGAGTTCACTGTCAGGAACTAGCCATGCCATTAGTTAACCACCCACCCTTCTAAGAAGAAAGTTTCAGTGGTCAGTGGTCTCTGTTTCCTGCCGCGTGCGTTCATTCACTAAAAATGAGTGAATGAATAAATAAATAAAGTAAACCTCTATTGTACATCTAGTACATAGGAAAGGGATCCTAAGGGAGAGGGAGGCCGAGAAACTGTTCGGGTGTTTTGAAGCAGGAGGTGAGATACCTAATCCAGTTTGGGTCTGTTCAGGGAATGCTTCCTGGCAGAGACAGTGCTTGAGCTGAGATTTGAAGGCTAAACATAAATTATCTGGATAAAGTATGAGGGTAAGAGAAAGGCATTCATGGCAAAAGGGACAGAATGAACAAAGGCAAAGACACTAGAAGCTCCATGAGATGTGTGAAGAAAAACAACTAGCTCAGAACTGCTACAGCATCAAAAGTGTGGCAGGCAGTGGTGGGCAAGACTTGAGAGAGAGATTTGAGCACTCGAATTTTATCTTGGTGGCCTTGGGATACCTTTAAAGGATTTTAACTAGGAATAGCCTGATCATATTTGGATTTAGGCCAATAACAACGACAGTAGAGAGAAAAATAGAGTTGACAGGGACAAGATTGAAGGTAGGAGATTAATTAGGAGACTGCCATTAATGCAGGAGAGAAAAAGGGATCTAAATTCTGCAGTTAGTTGCAGTGAGAATAGAGAGCAGAAGTATATTTGAAGAATATTCAGAAGGTAAAATCAGCAGGACATTGTGAAGGGCTGGTGGACTAGAGTAAAGAGGAGGGAGGGTCAAGAATGATTCTCAGGTGTCTGGCCTGGGTGACCAAGTGAACCCTGATGCAACCACCTGAGACTGATGCAGTTGGGGAAACAAGTTTGAAGGAACAGAGGGAAATGCTATACTTGAGGTACCTGTGAAATGAAGATAGCAATTTCAATATATAGTTGGATACTGGAGTCTGAAACTCAGAGAAAATGTCTGGATTAAAGGTAAGGATTTGGAAATCATCAGCATGTGGGTGTTAGTCAGAACCACAGGACTATATGAGGTCCTCCAGGGAGGGAGTAGTACCCCATAAAATGAGTTGTGGGCTGAGGGCAGACACTGTCAGAAGTGAGAAGAGAACCCAGGTTATAGTCTTTTGTGTTAAACTGAGTGGAATCCAAGCATTCTATTCTCTGCTCTGGGCAAGTCTCCTGCTTACCAATGTAGCTTTGTCTTCAGTTTTGCTTACGGCATAAAAAAGGTTGGAGAAACATACTAAGAGAAAGTAATCACATACTTTTCTTTTGAGGGAAGGAGGACTGCCCTTGGCTCCAACTTCCCCCTCAAAGACCTAATTCTCTGCTTTTAGTATGTGGAGAACAACAAGAATGCAGACACTGATTGGTTCCGACTGGAGTCCAACAAGGAAGGGACTCGGTAGGCAGACCCTCTTGGGGGTATCAGGGTGGGAATCTTACATGGCTTTAGCATATTAGTGTCTCAGAGCTCGTTGCCAGGCCTCCCTTGCCTCATATTGGCTGTGTCCACTGCCATAGCTCCTGAGTTTCCCAGTTCCCATCCCATGAGCCTCCCACGGGACACTGGTCGCCTAAGCCAAGAAGACATTTCAGTGTGAGAAGAACAGTCAAATTGGACTAAGATTTGGTCTTTTTTATAGGTGGTTTGGAAAGTGCTGGTACATCCACGATCTCCTCAAATATGAGTTTGACATTGAGTTTGACGTGAGTATGATGGAGGGAGAAATATGGAGGATAGTAGAAGGGAAGGGATTACATGATTAACAAAGTAACATTTCTTGAAAGGATCAAAGAAAACTTTTCAAATGGGAGGGACAAGCTGAGGTTTGAAGCAAGCATAGGATACAGTTGCTAATCTCCAAGGCCAGAATCCTGGTGTGCACATGCTGCTTGGGGAGTTTGCCAAACATTTCAGTTCACCCAAGAAATGTGTGTCTGATTGCATTAGTTCCTTTCTATCCTGATTCTCTTTTTATTTCTCCAGATTCCTATCACTTATCCTACTACTGCTCCAGAAATTGCAGTCCCTGAACTGGATGGAAAAACAGCCAAGATGTACAGGTAGGACCGAACAGGAGATGGGAAAGGGTCAAAGGAGAGCTTAGGGAGGAGCTCTTTGTACCAGAACCTGCTGGCCTAGAGGGGCTCCAGGCTTCCCTCTACCAAGCCTGGGCAAAGTACTTAGTTCACCTTGTTCTCAATTTGGATCACTAGTAGTCTTGTGCTCCCCAGAGACTGCTGTACTTCATGGTAAACCTTGCATGTCAACACCTTCTTCCCTCTTGTCCCCATGATAGGGGTGGCAAAATATGTCTGACCGATCACTTTAAGCCATTGTGGGCCAGGAACGTGCCCAAGTTTGGACTAGCTCATCTCATGGCTCTGGGGGTAAGTTTGGGGTATTGGGTGTATGGGGGGGGGGAGTGGGGAGGTTAGGTCCTGAGCAGTATAACAAGGTAGAACAAGAAGAAACAAGAAACAACAGTGTTTTCCCTTGGGCATGTTTAGCCTCTAGACTCTCTCTAGGAAGGAGCTTCTGACAGAACAAGACACATTGCCTAGGTGGTAGTAATCTCACAGGGTCTCCTTGTATTGCAGCTGGGTCCGTGGCTGGCAGTGGAGATCCCAGATCTGATTCAGAAAGGCGTTATTCAGCATAAGGAGAAATGCAACTGAAGTATCAAGCCACTGAAGCTGGACAGAGGGACCTTTGATAGGCTATGTTCCTGTTTTCCTGTGTGTTCCTTACTCATCTAACTGCTTCTGTCACACTCCTCCACCCACAATTGTTACTAAGTAGCCGCAGCAGGCATTACTGGGGGTGGGGGATGCGGGAATCAGTATTGCTACTGAATTTCTAAGACTACGCGGGGAGGGGAAAACCCGGCGTTTTGGAAAACCAGAAGTCCATTACCGGTATATATCCCTTCCCCAAGAGAGGTCCTGAAAGGTTAGGGGGTGACGGAAAGTAGGTACATAGTTTTTTTTGGGTTTCTGGAGGCAACTCATCAATAAAATCTGCTTCCTCTGGTGGCCTGTGTTTCTCATTGGTGGCTGTCAACTGCGTGGGTGAGCTGGCCAAGACACTTGTACAACTGTACTAGTTTCGCGGGGGGCGGGGGGGCAGGAAGAGGATGCTCTGGTCGGGAGCTGGGGAATGAATGGAAAAGGCTTCACTGCTCTTCCTGCTGCTGAGCTCTTCCTTTGTCCATTCGCGGGGAGCCTCAGGCTTTGACCCGCAAGGCGCCTGAGAAGGGGTTTGGCAGGACCAGCGTTCCCTGTCTGCAGGGATCTTCCCAGCCCTGCTGCTGAACTGATGCCCTGCAGCTCCCTGGGAAGGATCTGCGCTGCAAGCCTGGAAGCTACGTTCCATTTGTCAGATTCACATCCCTGTAGGCCACGGAATGAGGTGACGGGATCCTATACTTCACGGGCTTGGTTTGCAGCAACGGTGTAAAGACAGATCTAGGTAGGGGTGGGAACTGGAGGTCCTCAACTTGGCTGCGTTTCCATGGTGTCGGCGGCGGTGCCGAGGGGCGGGGTTACGCAAGCGCCAAAGAAGCAGGAGCTGGGTTCAGAATGCGGCTGCGCAGGCGCCGTGAGGGACGCTGAAGCCGGAGGCCGGTGGCGGGCGGGACCAACAAAGATGGCGGCGGCCCCGGCGGCGGCAGAGACTTGGGCGACAGCTGCGGCTGAAGCTGCAGCCCGGCCCGTGGGGGTGCTGCCTGGGGGCAGTGGGGGGCGGGCCTGAGCTGGGGCCTGGCCCCGGCCGGGCTCCCCCTCCGCTCACCGGGAGCAGGTACGGGCCGCGGTGTTACGCCGTGGGACGCAGGGAGATTGCCCCGGGACCCGGGAGGACACCCTACACCAAGGAGGAGGCGCAGGGGGCCGGGCAGGCCTGGGAGACACGGGTGGAGGGACCGCGTCCGTGGGCCGCGGGGAATAAGCGCCTGACTCCGTAGCCAATCAGCGGCCTCGGCCTTTCTGCCCTCGAGGGGGGCGGACCCGCTGCAGCCCAGCCGCTGTGCGAGAGGTGCAGAGATCCGGGTCTGGGAGTGTCCGCCCTCCTTCCCTCTCGCCACGGCTCCTGATCCCCGACTCCACGTTGGAGCTCAAGCGGGGGGTAGGGAGTCGCAAGTCACCCGTTTATTCGGCTTCCTTTGCAGCCCGGAGGAACAGGGTTGAGGGTGGGATGCTGTCTTCTTGGCTGCTGTCTTTGCCCCCACACTGACCACAGGGCCTAAGGGACTCAGGGCGCATCCCACTGGACTCCCCAGGTATGCAGCCCTTGTCCCAGGTGATAACGACAGCTGAGATTGGGGCTGTCATTGGCTTCTCAGTAAAGCTGTTTTCTGCAGGAAGGTGGTGAAGGATATGGAGTCAAAGCCCTGGGCTGCTGCTGTCTCTCATTCATTTAGTCAACGAATACTAAGTGTTTACTTTGTGTCGAGCATTACACTAGGTACCGGGGATACAGTGACTGATGTGATAGGCATGGTTCCTGCCTTCAGTGCATGTAGAAACTAGTATGGCAGCCTAGCTTCCGTCCATGCTCATATGCTGACCCTCTCTTCTCCCAGGTCCATCCTGTGGTATCCACAATGCCCCAGGCCTCTGAGCACCGCCTGGGCCGGGCCCGAGAGCCACCTGTCAATGTCCAGCCCCGAGTGGGATCCAAACTGCCGTTTGCCCCCCGGGCCCGCAGCAAGGAGCGCCGAAACCCAGCCTCTGGGCCGAACCCAATGTTAAGGCCTCTGCCTCCCCGGCCAGGCCCATCTGAGGAACGGCTGAAGAAGATGGAGCTGGGACGGGCACGGACCTCTGGCCCTCGTCCCAGAGGCCCCCTTCGGGCAGATCATGGAGTTCCCTTGCCTGGCTCACCACCCCCAGCTGTGGCTCTGCCCCCACCCAGGACCAACCTAGCCCGTTCCAAGTCTGTGAGCAGTGGGGACTTGCGTCCGATGGGGATTGCCTTGGGAGGGCACCGAGGCGCTGGAGAGCTCGGGGCTGCACTGAGCCGCTTGGCACTCAGGCCTGAACCACCCACTTTGAGGCGTAGCACCTCTCTCCGCCGCCTCGGGGGCTTTCCTGGGCCTCCCACCTTGCTCAGCATACGGACGGAGTCCCCTACTTCCCATGGCACCTTCCACGTGGTGTCTGCCCGGCCCTCTGAGCCTTTCTACTCCAATGACAAGATGGTGAGGACTTACCTGCCAGCCCACGTGGCCTTCCATGCCCATGTTCCTCCAGCTTTCTTGTCATCGTATGACTTTTCTCCTTCTGTTTTCCCAAGTTCCTTTCTCAGCCTCTCATTACAGCTTTTGGACTATCCTCTCCCCTACTTAAGTACCCTTTCGGGGTTGTCTGTCAGTCCCCAGCCTGGTGTGCCACCACAGTCCCCAGCAAATTCACCCAGCCATTTGGAATTCTCCTTTGGGCCCCCCAGGCCCTCCCTTTCACTTGCCACGCCTTCCCTCCTAGGACCCTGCCTAGGCCTAATTAATCTCTGGAGCTGAGGAGGGGCAGGCTCAGAAGATCTGAGCTAGTGTGGTTGCCCATTTCCTGAGCCCAGTGTGCTAGGCTGATTGCATTTGGAGCCATCAGGAAAGTGTGCAGGAAGGGGCCACGGGGGCAGGAGGGGGTCTTGGAGGCAGCAAGGTGGGGGTGGGGAGCAGCTGGGCAACCATGCCAGTGCTTGGGGAATTGCCCCAGGAGCTGCAGCGCCGGCTAGCTTGGCAGAGGAGTAAGTGGGGAACAGGCGGGACCGCCGTGGCTGAGTCCATGGTACACTCAGCTGTGATGGGCTTGCTGCTCATGGCCAGTGAGGTACGGAGACCCTGACACCAGAGGGGGGAAGTGGGGAGTGTTGGGGGGAAGTGTGGGATGGGCGTGTGGGAAGCTGCTGACGGTGCTCTGGCCTTCCAGGCTCATCACACGCTGCTCCTGGGCTCTGGGCATGTGGGCCTCCGAAACCTGGGGAACACGGTGAGAACCGCTCCATCCTCCCTGTCTGTCAGGCCTTTGAAATAGTGCTGTGGGTGGGAGCTTGCTGCCTGGGGAGGGCGAGCCCTGAAGCTCTTTCAAGGCTTCCTGGACACTGGTCCGGAGAGGTAATGGGGTATCTCTGCCACTCCCCAGTGCTTCCTGAATGCTGTGCTGCAGTGTCTGAGCAGCACCCGGCCTCTCCGGGACTTCTGTCTGCGAAGGGACTTCCGGCAAGAGGTGCCTGGAGGGGGCCGAGCCCAAGAGCTCACTGAAGGTGGGGCAGCCACCCCTGTCCCTCCTTCTAAGCCCTCCTCTCCCCAACCCCTTGCGGGTCCAACTGCCAGTGCTGGAAGCCCCAGCCCTCATGTCTGGCACTGGATCTTTTTCCCGGTGCCGACTTTGTAAAGTGGTTTTCCACCTCTGAGCCTCTTCTCCTTCACCTCTTCTGGCCATTAACCTTCCTTTCCCTTCCCTGTCCCCACCCTAATAGCCTTTGCAGATGTGATTGGTGCCCTGTGGCATCCCGACTCCTGTGAAGCTGTGAACCCTACTCGATTCCGAGCTGTCTTCCAGAAATACGTCCCCTCTTTCTCTGGATACAGGTGGGAGAGCCGGAGGGTATGGGATTCCTCTCTGGCCATGACTGGGATAGGGCCAAGCAGGGTCCCTGGCAGCATCATCATGCGCCTTGAGGTGTTCTTCATCCGGGGAGCGGGGACGTGTGTCTGGCGGGGCGTGGTGTCCGTGGACTGGGGGATGGGTCCCTTGCCCATACTCTCTGGCTGTAGCCAGCAGGATGCCCAGGAGTTTCTGAAGCTCCTCATGGAGCGGCTACACCTTGAAATCAACCGACGAGGCCGCCGGGCTCCAGCGATCCTGGCCAACAGCCCAGCTCCCTCTGCACCGCGCCGTGGTGGGGCTCTGCTGGAGGAGCCGGACTTGAGGTGAGGGTGCGCCTCTCCCCTTCTGGAAGAATGCCGGTAGTTCACCAGCAGCATTCTTCCTTCACAGAACAGAGCCAATTGAGTTTGAGGATGGAGGGTCCAGGGAAGTGCACGGCCTAGAGAATGGGCTGAGAAGGAAGCAGTGCAGAACGAGGGGCGGAGAGCAGGAGAAGGCAGAGGGCAGTGCAGCGGTGTCACTGTGTTGAGGGAGGAGGGGGTAGTTAGTTCACAAGAAGGCACATGAAAGGTTTGGAGCCCAGTGCAGGAAGACAGTGTGTTCTTCCCGTGTCCGCACTCCTTTTTTCCCCTCCCATCATGGCTTTCCCAGAAAGTCGTCTGATGCATTCATTGCACCTCAGCTCCTCAGAGGAGCTGAGGTGTGGGTGGGGCCCAGGGCCCTGCGGACCATTTGGTGGTGTTTGGGTGCCCGGCGTTCCTGCTGTCTCACGGCGCTCCCCATCTCCCTTCCCCTGTGCAGTGACGATGACCGGGCCAACCTAATGTGGAAGCGTTACCTGGAGCGAGAGGACAGCAAGATTGTGGGTAGGGAGCAGGGCACAGCAACAGGGAAAGTAAGCAGCAGGGTGTTGGATGGTGGTTGCCAGCTCGGGAGAAAGAAAATGATACTACCAAAGGATGTGGGAACCAGCTGGGGGACAAAAATGTGGAAAAGGTGTGAGGGGCTTGTTGGAAGTGGTGGTGGGGAAAAGGAGGGTCAGGTAAAGGCGTGGGAAGAGACAATCCAAGCAGGTGTCTCCGCTGCCCGCAGTGACTTTCTCTCGTCTTTGCTTCTGTCTAGACCTGTTTGTGGGACAGTTGAAAAGTTGTCTGAAGTGCCAGGCCTGTGGGTATCGCTCCACGACCTTCGAGGTTTTTTGTGACCTGTCCCTGCCCATCCCCAAGGTGGGATTCCAGAGGATTCCGGGGTGGATGAGACATGAGTTCAGTGACCCAACCCTGCCCACCCCCGGAGTGTGGGAGGGAGCCCTTTGGGTCTCTGGAGCAGAACTGAAGCTGGGATTGATTGAGAAGAGCTGGAAAAGGAAATCCAGAGCTGACTCTCCGTTCATTTCCCTTTCCCTCCAGAAAGGGTTCGCTGGGGGCAAGGTGTCTCTGCGGGACTGTTTCAGCCTCTTCACCAAGGAAGAAGAGCTTGAGTCGGAAAATGCCCCAGTACGTGTGGTCCATATGGGATGCAGTCAGTGAGGGGGTTCTGGGGGCTCCATATGGGTAAAAGGGGGTGCATGTGGCCCTACTCTGCAGGACAGCATTTACATGTCTGGGTTTGTGTTGGAGTTTCGGGTCAGCCCTTGTATTTGTAGGCAAAGGGGGCCCAGAGGACACAGAAGTGCGGGGGGGGCATAGTGAATGTGTGTGCTCAGTGCTGGAAAAGCCCTTCGAGGTGAGGAGCACAGTAACCTAGGTTATTTGGTTTTCACTCAGGTGTGTGACCGGTGTCGACAGAAAACACGAAGTACCAAAAAGTTGACAGTACAAAGATTCCCCCGGATCCTCGTGCTCCGTATCCTAATCTTCAAATCCTGTTTCTTCCACCCACTCTTTTTCTCACGGCCTACTTTTGCAGAGGCGGGATATCTGGGAACCGAATTTCCCTTAGGAACCCTCCGCCCTCCCCTACAAGCTCCTGGTACCACTTGGGAGGGGAGCGGACTGCGTTCCAGACCTCAGTCCCCTCTAAGGCCCTCAGCCTCCTCCACATGCTCCTTAACCAGGACTTAGATCTTAACCGATTTTCCACCTCCCGAGGCTCCATCAAGAAAAGTTCCGTAGGTGTAGACTTCCCGCTGCAGCGACTGAGCCTAGGGGACTTCGCCAGTGACAAAGCCGGTGAGTCCGGTGGGGAAGGTCGTAGGAGCACCACGGAGGGAGGGAGAAGAGTGGGAGCCAGCAGCTGTGACTGGAAATGGAGGAACTCTGACTCCGCAGGAAGCCCCACGTATCAACTGTACGCCCTTTGCAACCACTCGGGCAGCGTCCACTACGGCCACTACACAGCCCTGTGCCGTTGCCAGACTGGTTGGCACGTCTACAATGACTCTCGGTGAGCACAGCCCTTGCGTCCCTGCTGTGAAGCCCCAGGAGGGCGGAGTGCCCAGGTGGGGCTGGCTCCTGGTCCCCTCCCAGGGGCGGTGGGAGGCCCACCTGGTGGACAGGAGTGACCTCGTCCGCCCCCTTCTTCCCAGCGTCTCCCCGGTCAGTGAGAACCAGGTGGCCTCCAGTGAGGGCTACGTGCTCTTCTACCAGCTGACGCAGGAGCCGCCCCGGGGCCTGTGACACCCCTTCAGACCCTGGCACCTGTGAAACCTGTTCAAGACCCTTCGGCCCCAGGCTCCCCGCTTACCTCAGAGACGTCTATTTTTGTGTCTTTTTAATGGGGAGGGGGGAGGGTGGTTGTAGCTCCCATTATTTTTTTTATTCAAAAGTACCCTTCCACCTGGAGGTCCCCTTGTCTCTCAGCCCTGTGTACAAAGGTCCCCAGCCCTGCCCCCGTGTACAGCCCCCCGGACTATACAATCTCACTTTTTGTGAATAAATTTATTAAGAAAAACTGATACCCTTCTTTGTACTTGTGCCTGGGGGTGGGACGAACTGGAGTCCTCCCGAGACGAACGTGAGATTCGTGCCAGCGAAGGGGGCTGCCCTTGGGGGCCGGGCACCCAGGACCCCTGTTGACAAACACTGGGTGCGTTGCCCGGCGGCCCGGGCTCCCGCAGGCCCGGGCCGTCGCTAACAGCAGAAGCTGTTTATGGAGCAGCGTCCCCACGGGCCGGCCTCCGGGTCCCCTGCCACTCCCTACAGCGCAGGCGCGAGGGGCGGTCCTCCGGGACTTCCACCAGGCTGGGCCCGGAGCCGGTGTGGGTAGAGCGGACCGGCCCGCAGCTCCGCCGCCCGGCCCTGGGACGCGGATCGGCGACGTGCGCTCGCCCCTCCCAGCGCACCGTGGATTCACCTGCCGCCGTCCCTCTCCGGGGCGGCCCCTTCGGGGCTTTCATTGGCGAGCGTCATCCGGGCTTTCCAGGATCCGCCAATCAGAAGCGGAGGACGCTGCGCCGGCGCGAGCGCGGCGCGGGCGCGGCGGGCAGAGCCTTGGAGGGGCCGCAGGGTTGGAGGGGGTGCGGGCTTTCGCGCCCGGCCCGCGCGGGGTAGGGTGGGTCCGCGGCGTGCGCGCAGATAGCGGGGGTGCGGCCCGTATCTCTCCGCGGAGCTGAGCGGGAAGCCTGTGGGCCTGCACCGGCCCCCGTCTCACCTTATCCCGTCCGTCTGGTGGGCGAGTCCTGCGCCCCGGGCGGGGTCCTCGCGCCCCACCACCCTCTCCGCGGGCTCTGCCTTGGTTTCCCAGAAAACAGGGAGGGGCCGAGGCAGGAGCGCGGAGCCAGTGGGACTCTTCAGAGAAGGCGCCCGGGTCAGCCTGTACGCGTCGCCCTCTTCCCCCAGGCTCCCAATGGGCCGGACTGTGGTCGTGTTGGGCGGAGGCATCAGCGGCTTGGCCGCCAGTTACCACCTGAGCCGGGCTGCGCGTCCCCCAAAGGTGAGTGCCACGTGCTGGGGAGAGCCTCCTTTATTCCCTAAGCCCGCCGGCAGCGAGAGGGAGCGCGCTGCCTCCGCGCCTCTTGCCCCAGGTGGTCCTGGTGGAAGGCAGCGAGCGCCTGGGAGGCTGGATCCGCTCCGTACGAGGGCCCGGTGGTGCTGTCTTCGAACTTGGGCCTCGAGGAATTCGGGCGGCAGGAGCGCTAGGAGCGCGGACCCTGCTCCTGGTGAGAGGCGGTGGGCCGCCCCGAGCGGTGGGGGTTCGTGGGAGGATAGGGCAGGGAAGGAAGTATACTTGGTCAGGCCTTTCCTTAGTTTCTCCTCTTCCCGAGGACGTGTGGGAAGCAGGTTTCTGAGCTGGGCTTGGACTCGGAGGTGCTACCTGTCCGAGGGGACCATCCAGCTGCCCGGAACAGGTTCCTGTATGCAGGCGGCGCGCTGCACGCCCTGCCTTCCGGCCTCAGGTGACCACCTCCTGACCGCTCGTCCTTCTGCTTTGCCCATCCTCCCGCCTCTTCCTTGCGCTCGTCACTCCTGTGTCAGCGGTCCCAAGCCGAAGGGGCCAAGTGAATGGAATGAGCCCTGGAGCCGGCGCGGAATCGCAGCACCCTCCTCACGGTGCCTTGCCCCACGCAGGGGGCTGCTCCGCACTTCACCGCCGTTCTCCAGACCTCTGTTTTGGGCTGGGCTGAGGGAGCTGACTGCACCCCGTGGCAAAGACCCTGACGAGACTGTGCACAGTTTTGCTGAGCGCCGCCTTGGACCAGAGGTGACCCTGCCCAGAGGCACCCCCCCAACTCCCTCCTGAGCCTGCTGTGGAGCCCCCACCACCTGGGGCTCCTCTGTGCTCCTTGGGAGTGCCCTCTCTGTCTTTTCATGCCCAGTGGTCACCATGACTTGGGGGTGGGGGTGAGTGAATACCTTCTTCCTCATCCTCCTGTGACAGTGGAGCTGCTTCCCAGCCCAAGCCTCCGTGTCTATCCTGCCTCACGCCTGCCAGCAGACGCAGAGAAATTCAGGGCAGCTTATTCCTTGGTCTCTGAGTCCCAGTCTCACCCCCAAGGTGGCATCTCTGGCCATGGACAGCCTCTGCCGTGGAGTGTTTGCCGGCAGCAGCCGTGAGCTCAGCGTGCGGTCCTGCTTTCCCAGCCTCTTCCAAGCTGAGCGAACCCATCGCTCTGTGTTACTGGGGCTGCTGCTGGGGGCAGGTGAGGGCAGGCGTGGCTCAGGGGCATGACCTTGAGGACTGCAGAGGTGAGGGACTGAGGTGAGGAAAGCTATTCTGACTCCTCTCTGCTTCCTCCTCTGCAGGACAGAGCTCACAGCCTGATTCAGGGCTTGTACGCCAGGCCCGTGCTGAGCACTGGAGTCAGTGGTCTCTCCGAGGAGGGCTGGAGATGTTGCCCCAGGCGCTCACCACCCACCTGACCAGTGGAGGGGTCACTGTGCTCAGAGGCCAGCCGGTCTGTGGGCTCAGTCTCCAGGCAGAAGGACGCTGGAAGGTGGGAGAGCCCCTGGAGTATAATGAACCTTCTGTTGGAGCTTCCGTCTTTGCCCGAGTGTTTCAGCCAGGTCAGGGCTGGCAGGGCTGGAGTTGCTTGTTGTTTTCCTGCCCTAGCAGTTTAAATATGGGCCGTATTTGTGGATCTTCCTCCAAGACCCATTTGATGCAAGCCTGGGGGTAGTAGCACTGTTTACGAGTGACTGACAGATCGGGGAAGGAGCAACCCAGCTCCACTAAGCAGCTCAGAGTAGACACACTGGCCTGTCTGGCCCACCTCCAGGAGTAACATGGGGTGATCTTTGTGCTAACCATATGGGCTGTCCTGCCACTTGGGTGCCCAGGGAGCTGAGGCAAGATTCCCGTTACCTCTGTTTGTCTCAAATGTTTTCATCCTCCCAGGTGTCTCTAGGGGACAGCTGCCTGGAGGCTGACCATGTTATTAGTGCCATTCCAGCTTCAGGTAATGGGGTAGCCACCCTCCCCTTCCCCAGCTGGGGTGAGACTGGCTGTAGGTTTCTGGGCCCGTGCCCCTGTACTGACCACCCTGCCGGAGGCTAGTCCCAAGGAGGCGGATGAAGTGGCGGCAGGAATGACTCCTGAGCAGGCCTCTGCCGGCTCCCTCCAGGGCTCAGCAAGCTGCTCCCTGCTAAGGCCGCACCTCTGGCGCGCGTCCTGGGCACCATCACGGCGGTGTCAGTAGCTGTGGTGAACCTGCAGTACCAAGGAGCCCGTCTGCCTGTCCAGGTGTGACACAGGAGGGCGGACATGAAGGCCCAGCTGCAACCCCTTCCTCCTGACCACCTCCTCTTTCTCAGGGGTTCGGACACTTGGTGCCATCCTCAGAAGACCCAGGCACCCTGGGAATCGTGTACGACTCGGTTGCTTTCCCTGAGCAGGATGGTAGCCCCCCTGGCCTCCGAGTGACTGTGAGAGGGGCAGCTTTGCCTAGGGGGGCTTCCACGGCTCCTCTCTGCCCAGTGTAGGTCAGCACCATGCCCTCTCTCTAGGTGATGCTGGGAGGTTCCTGGCTACAGACGCTGAAAGCCAGGGGCTGTGCCTCATCTCAGGAGCTGCTCCAACAGAAGGCCCAGGAAGCAGCTGCCACACAGTTAGGACTAAAAGAGCCACCAAGTCACTGCTTGGTCCATCTACACAAGGTGAGTTGGAATAAATTGCCCCTCGGCTGCCCACTGTAGGCGTCAAATGCAGACACTGGTATTTTTGTCATTACCCACCAAGGCCTGTGACATTAGTAGTGAACTCTTCCTTTTATCTCCTCTCTTCTCTCCAGAACTGCATTCCCCAGTACACACTAGGCCACTGGAAAAAACTGGGTAAGTTGGGAGAGCAGCTGGGCTAAGGATAGCCGAGGAAGTCAGACCCCCAGCGGTGACGTTGCTTTGTCCTTTCCAGAGTCAGCTTCCCGTTTCCTGGCTGCTCACAGGCTGCCCCTGACTCTGGCTGGAGCCTCTTACGAGGGAGTTGCTCTCAATGATTGTATAGAGAGTGGGCGCCGGGCTGCTGCCCGGGCCCTGGGCTCAGAACCTGACGGCTGATCCCCACACCCACCTCTTCCTGCCCCTGCAGGCTGGGAGTCTCTCACCCATGAAAATACAAATTGCTAGAGCTTGACTTGGTCTGGTTGTTCCGTCCTCGGCACGGGAGTGGGGGGCAGAGACCAGCCAGTGTGCCTGGGGAGCAGGAAGCAGGAACAGAGGCGAGGCAAAGTCCTTTATTAGAAAATATATCAAAACCCCAGCTCCTGAGCCAGGTCCAGAAGAGGCAGCTACTCCAGCATGAGCAGAAGGTCTCCAGGGAGTGGCTTACTTCACCAGTGCACATCCTGGGAACCATAAATAGAATAAATATTCACAGAAGTCCCGGGAGAAGCCAGATGTCTCTTCTCTCTGAGGAAGAGGAAGGACTTGGGGTCCAGCCTTGCTCCTACTCCAGGGACAGGGGACCGCCAGGAGTCATCACATAAAATCATGACATCAAGGATTCACAGTTGTAAGACCTGGCAGGCGACCCTAGAAAGAGGAACCCCCAGGTCTAGAAGAGCCCAGCTTCAGTCCAACAGTGAGGAGAGGCACCTGCCCGTAGCACAGGGCTAGTTGGTCCCCCACGTCCCTCTAAGAGCAGTGAGGAGCGAGGGTGGGGAGTCCAACCCCTTTGATCTGGTTCCGTGACCAACACAGACAGGAAGAGTCAGTGTGAGCCCCGGGGGGCTGTGTGGTTGGCAGCAGGCAGAGGCCCAGGCCTGGCTGGGGGCCGGCGCTGCAGCATCTCTTGACGGAAGGCCTGGGAGGAGCCAGGTGGGTAACGGGGACCAGAGGGAATCCGGGGACCCCGAGGGTCAGTTCCAATGTCTGCTGTGATGTTGGTATAGAGAGGGCCCAGCTCTCGAGCCAGCAGTCGATACGTGAGTGAGTTCATCCCATCTTGTGTCCAGGAATTTTGTGTACGGACCAGGAGGTCAAACCTGAGGGTCAGAGGTTAGAGACTAAGACCCAGGGAGGAACCCAGGGACCTGTAGGAGTTTTCTGAGTGGAAGCAGAACCATGGGATCCAGTCACAGTGCCCAGGCAGTCCTCTGCCTACCTGTGGGGATTCTCCTCATTGCCCTTGTCTCCTCGGTGCTTCACCATCTTGTAGTGCCCCACAGAGGTGGGGGGGCGAGAGATCTTCATGCCGGCCAGCCGTACCCTGTGGGGAAAGTGAGGGCACCTTGGAAGATTGGGCTGGAAGAAGGCTGCTGATGGCTGCACAGGAGGAGCTAAGGCCAGCCTGGAAGGGATGGCAGGGTTCCCTACACAGAGAACAACTATTACCAGTTAAGCGAAAAAAGTTAATGATGTGTAGTTGGTGCCAAGTACTGGGAGGGGAGAGGAAGTGAAACGGAAAGAAGGGAACATAAAAGCTGTTGTGTCTACATCCTCAGGGCCTCATGCCAGGTGCCCCGGGGCCGTTAGGCAGTTGGCAGAGGTAGGTTTACACCTCTCGCCCTTGTTCCCCAAATGGTCCCAGGAGCTGCCCTTGTGGTGTGGGAAGGGCAGGGAGAGGAGCAGTTTTGTGGAAAGGGGTCAAGCTGCAGACCCAAGCTCAGCTGTCTCACTGAGAAGCATGGTGGAGTGGCCCCGCCTCCACCGCCCGCCCCACCCGCTCCCATGTGGTGGGTGGAACCCCAGCCTGGACTGAAAGGAATGCCTAGCTTTGACACACAGGAGCTAGCAGTGACGATGGTGTGGGTGCTTCACACACAGAACAGGAATTCACAGAGATGTCGTCCCAGAGAACACAAGGGGAACAGGAGGCAGTACATCCAGAAGGTCAAGCCCAAAGAGTGTCACCACAGGCGTGAGGTTGGATCAGCTGAGGCCGCAAGTCAAAATGTTACACATACTGAAAAGGAGTTGGCCTCATGCCAATAGCAGAGGCTTTGCAAAACGGGTTCTGGGCTCTCCAAGTGCCTGCTCCCCCAGCCCCATAGGAAGCAGGCTGGCAGCAGCCCACAGCAAGAGGAGGACTAGGCTGTCTGTAGGCCCCTTTCCATCCTGGGACCCTGGGGTGTTCCAGCACAGGGGTCCAGGAGACTGAAGGAGCATGGGGCAGTGGCCGGTGTGCAGAGCACAACCTGATGGATTGGACTGAAAAGACTCGGGCAGAGGAACAGCACAGTGCAGGGCCCACAAGGGAAGGTGAGCGTGTAAGGGCTGTGGCCAGGCATGGCCTCAGAGGGCAGGGTCCAGGTCTGGGGGAGGGAGGGAGGTGGCGGCGCGGAGGCTGACCTGGTGGCGATGTCATCATCCTCACCGCCCCAGCCCCAGTACTCGTTGGGGAAGCCATTCATCTTCAGGTACTGGTCAGGAGTGAGCGCTGAGACCCCTCCGAAGTACTGGGGGTATGGGAGGCTAGGGAGAGAAAGGCCCATGGGTCCCACCGGTCCTCTGGGATGCCTCCTACCCCCCACCTCTCGGCTCGCCCCCTTTCCCTGGAGGTGGCCTCCCTGCTTCCAGCACCCTCTCGTGCCTTCTACCTGTATCCAAACTTGTTCATGGCGACAGCAACGTGCCGGGGCCCCCGGGGGTCACACACGTACAGATTGTGGTCGTTCTCTGGCAGGAGGTCCACGTCATGCAGGAACAGGCAGTCCCACTCTTCGTCACGCAGGGCCTCCCGCACACCCACGTTCAGCAGCTTTGCCCTGTTAAATGTCCCGTTTCCAGCCTGAAAGACAGCAGAGGGACAGACTGCTCGGGGATGGCATGGAGAAGAGGGGCGGATGTGTAACAGTGGGAGGCCGGGCAACGCGAATGAAGAGAAAGATACATTGTCTCAAATTTTTTCATTCAACATTCTGAACAGCCGTAGGTGCCTGCTGCTGTTCTGCATCCCATCCTGACCGCCAGCCACCACGTGGCGCAGGTGTCTATCAGCCACCACTGGGCCTCATTTTGGGGGTTAGTATCTTACTTAAGGTCACACATGAAACAGGTGGCAGACCTACAGTTTTAGCCCAAATCTGTCCAATTCCAAATTCAGCAAAGGAAAAGTCTGGCAGAGTGCAGGACAGGGAATACCCCACATCCAATGAGGAGTACGGGGCTGGCGTGCTGGCACGGCAGAGCCAGGGATCTGCCCACACCAACAGTCAGGCCCTCTTAAAATTACTCCAGCGACCACACAGGAGAGTGGGGTGGCATTTACTTGAGGCTTCCTTACTAGAAAGTCGGAGCGTGGGGGTTGGGGTACCTGGTGGATGACGTAGATGCCGTAAGCAAGCTGCTGGCGCTGCAGGAAGGGGTGCAGGTGGTAGAGCAGCAGGCGCAGGTGATGCTCCCGGGCTCGGTGGGGCACAATGATGGCTGTTCGGGAGCGAGGCTCACACCCTGCGGGGCGGTACCGGCCCCCAGCTTCCACGCGGGGATTCCTCTCCACAATCTCTGCCAGCGATGGCACTGGGCTGAAGGACACGGACACGGGACCCACTGTAGGAGGGAATGGCAAGTCGGGGATTAGAGGGTCTAGGAGCAAAGAAGGACCACCAGGGACCGGGACCACCGCTGGCGCTGGTCATCCTGGCTTGGGGCTCTGCAACCCCCAGTGGCTCCCTTGGGAACCCCACAGGCCTTGAGTTCCCCATCATCGGCACAGCTCTGCAAAACCTGGAAAGCACAGGTTCCTTACCTAGCCTATCTTCTTATTTTAGGGTTCCCTAACTCTCCTGCCTCACAGGGTGGGAGGCCACCGTGAGGGGCTGGAGAGGACAGACAGACTTCCAACTAATGAACTACAACAGGACCCATCCACAAAGGAAGCAAATTCTTAAGTCTGAGGCGGGCAGGGGAAAGCTTTGGCTCCATCCCAGAACCCAATCCAAACTCCAAGTCCAAAGGCACCCCCACCTCAACACCAGCCTGCTTTCCAACTCCATCAGCCTCCAGTTCTGAGTCCCACTCCAGCCCCAACAACACTCTTGGCCTTCCCTTCACCTGCCCCTTCCTTCCTCACTCACCTAAGAGAGGAGATCGTTCTGGACAGTAGGGCAGACCTTGAGGAGCTGGAGGGCCGCCTGGTGCAACAGCAGGCGCCCCAGACAGGTGACTGAGGTTGCTGTAGACATCATGGGGGTGAGAATAGTCAAAGGTGGGCCCCTGCTCTCGGCCAAATAGGGCACTGAGGCTTCGGAAGCCTCCCAGGGACAGGTACATCATGACGGCCAGCTGGGAGCCCACAAGCAGGGCCAGCGTGCAGGGCCGCTCCAGCAGCCTCCGCAGCATCCTGGGTTGTGCGACCTGGGGAGGGAGAGAGAGGAGCTCTGGGGGCAGGCAGGAGGGGCACAAGCCAGCCCAGAACATCGTGCAGGGGTGACGGTGGGGCCTGGGGCACAGCAAAAAGGAAAAACAGGCGGAGAAGACAGTCACAGAAGGGACAACGCAGATGTGCAACCATGCAAGGGCAAGAGGTGGGCCACAACCGTAACTGTACACAGTCCTGCCACCTGTCACTTCCAGCCCGAGTCTCTCTCTCCACCCTCCCCAACCCACTCCCAGCTACTCTCGGTCCCCACCTCTAAATCAGAGGAACCCCACATGTATTTCAGAGGCGTTTCTGGAGAACCTGCTGACCCACGGAAAGGGAGAGAAAGACTCACCTAGGTTCAAGCCGTCCTCCAGACCATGGGGGCTCCAGGGGGTCTGGGGGGAGCAGCGACGTGAGGCATTATCTAAAATTGGAAATGCCACAGAGGACGGAGAAAGCCTCCATCCAGGCCTGCAGCTGCGCTCCTGGGACCGGCTGGAACAAAAGCGGGCAAGGATGACAGCCCAGGCTCAGAGGGGCAGAGCCAGGGTCGGGGCGGCCGGTCTCCTGGCAGGGAAAGTGAGGGAATGAGGCTGGAAAAAGCAAAGGGGGAGAGCAGGACATGCTGGGTCCCGGGCCTCCTCCACGGGCGACCCTGAGTGTCAGGTTAGCTC
Organism: Tonatia bakeri; assembly: GCA_004024845.1. NCBI lineage: Eukaryota > Metazoa > Chordata > Mammalia > Chiroptera > Phyllostomidae > Tonatia > Tonatia bakeri. The sequence continues at coordinate 31,605 of PVIA01003416.1, read as the reverse complement.
CATCCTCACCCAACCCCCACCCCGACCAACCTGTTTGGGGAGTGGGGGCAAGGCCACCAACGGAGGCGGCATTTCCGCGGGGGTGGGGCGGGGGAGGCAGGCAGACAGGGCTGTGGAGCGGTCTCGGGACTACCCGGGCGGAGCAGGCAAAGGGCTCCTTCCCGCTCTTCGTGCGCCCGCGGCGGGCTCCGCAGGTGCAGAGAGCGTGACCCCCGGGGAGCGGCGAGCGAAGCCCGCGAGGCGCCGCGGCGCGCGGGCCGGGGAGGCAACCCTTCTCCACCTCCGTCGTCCTAGCGGGGCGGGGAGCGCCGCGCGGCACCTGTCCGGGCACCGGGGCCAGCTTCCGTGGAAGGGTGCGGTCGGCGCTCCGTGGGGCGTCCCCGCCGCGCGCTTTTCCGAGCCGCGTCCCACCCGACCTCCTCCTGCAGCCGCCCTGCCTCGCCGGCGAGCCCGCGGCCTCGGCGCCTGCTCCACCGGGACCCGCCCCACCCCAGCGTCTGCCGCCGGGGCCCCAGACTTCTCGTCCTCCCGCCCGCCCGCACCTGAGCCCCGGCCTCGCCCCCGCCGTCCCCCGACCGCTCACCTGGCCCGCGGCTGCCCGTCGTCACCGCCAGCCTGACAGCTGGGCAGGCTCCGCGGCCGCCATCTTGGGGGCGGGGCGAGGGCGGGGCCTCGCGTCACGGGGCGGGGCCTCCGGGCCGCCGCGGAGCCCGCCGCGGGGTCGCGACGCTGCGCAGAGGCGGCTTCCACCCCTCGGGCTGGGAAAACAGCGGCCGGACGCGCTGTCCCCGCTCAGGCCCGGCACTGAGCGGGAGGCCGGCGTGTCGGGAGCGCCCCGGCACCCTGGTGCCACTGAGCGGCCGCGCAGATCCTTGCTCGGGGTACCAGCTTGCTGGGCGTCCTGGCGCCCCTCTGCATCCTCACGGGGTCCCGCAGGCCTCGGGCGGGACACCGTTGTTAATGAAGGAAGGCAGCTGAGTGTGGACCGGGGCCTGTGCTGCTTTAACGTGGTGTGGAAGCGGGCGCTCCAGTGACATGCATTGTGTTTAGTGGCCTCCACTACTCCGTTAGCATCTTGTTTCCGAGGAGCAGATGCTCACACTGGGGACATGCCTCGGCGTGCTCGCCGTCGGAGGAACTGCAGCTCATTCACGGTGGAGATGGCAGAAAGGTTTCCCAGGAGAAGTGATCGCTGGCGGGGAGCCTGAGGGACGTGTCCACAGCACGCCCAGCTGCTTGAGCCTGTTTCCATGGAGCTGTTCTACCACTCTGCGCGGGTAACCATTAACACGCAAATTCTGTCCGAGCTGATGGAGGGTCAAATAACCCTGCACTACCCACGTTGCAGGAAAAGAAGGTTTTGCCTTCAACTTCATATTCATTTCTGTATTCCTGATCTATAAATGTGTCGTTTAGATTTCCTTTGAACCAGTTTTAATATCTTCCTATCCCTACATGAATTAACTCCTTCCTATTCCTTCATGAGTCAAAATCTTTAACGTGTTCATTTTTACATGTTCATTGACAAAAACTTGACCGAACTTTAGACAGGCTTCAGTCTCCCACTGGCGTGAACTTTTCTTTCTTTTTTGGAACATTCTGGGTATTGCCTAGCTGTGTTTCTTGTTTGCAAGCCTGAATACCCTTAAATAAATTGGCATCATTTATTTCAAGCCAAAGCCTCCTGACTCTTTTTGAGGTTGTTCGATACAAGATACCTTTAAGAACTTTTAGCAGGGGACTGACCAGCTGTGCCAAGTCAGGAAGCTAGAGGACTTCTTTTTCTTTTTTTTTAAATACTCACCCAAAGATATGTTCATTGATTTTTAGAGAGAGGAAGGAGGAGAGAGATAAACATCTATCGGTTGCCTTCCAAACACACCCCGACTGAGGTTTGAACCCACAACCTAGGTATGTGTCCTATCAGGATTCAAAACGGCAACTGTTATGGAATGATGCTCCAACCAGCTGAGCCGCCCTGTCAGGATAAGATGACTTGGATTTCTAATGCAGATCACTGGATAAATGGTGGTACCATTTAATGAAAAACAACTTACAATAGGCACATTTGGGGAAAACGGTGGAGGTGACAAGTTCAATTTTAGACGCAGTGAATTGAGGCACCTGTGGAGGCTCAAAATCAGAAAATCCTGGACTTGCCTGCAACACCAGTTTTGAAGCCCACGGACTGTGTGCTGTTGAGCAATGTACTTGTCATTTTATAGATAAACCTCATCTAAGGGGTTTTGTAATAATTAGAGCTATGGAAAAGTGCTGGCAGACAGCAGATATTCAGTACAATGAATTTTCTGCACAAGATTGATGCTGAGTAGAAACCCTGGCTTTTAAGGAGCTCCCTGTGCAGTGGAAAGGATAGAAATGTGGTTCTCAGTGGCACTGTTCCTATAAAGCTGACTTTCCCCTTTAATCCCCATCTCTGCCCCTCGTCCTCCAACAGCTGCCCTGCATCCTGTTTCCTGGAAATTACATCTCCACTCCACTCCACCCTGGCCACACCCAGGACTTCATCATCACCAGAACTGCTACATTTCTGAAAACTTAAATTCTAATATGCTGGTTTTCATCACAACTTCCTGCCTTTCTACATTCTGAATAAATCCTGGGCCCCTAGTGGTCCAATCAGGACAGATGACAACAGGGTGAAAGAAATCCAGCCTTGAAAAAACAAAAACACAACAAACAAACAAACACTAATTTAAAATCATTTAAATCCCTATTTACCCACGTTGTAAATAGAACAGGAAACATCAGAGGCAAGGAGAGGAAGTGGAACAGGGGAACAAGTCAATGCACATTTAAATGTCTTTAGAAGTCTTTCTCCCCCACTCAACATATCCCACCTCAATGGTGGCTTCTCCCAAACAATCCCGTCTGGCCCTGCTCAGGTCCTTACGGTGCCACCCAGCAGCTTCCAGGCTGCTCTCTCTTTCCGCCAGTGAGGTTTGGCATATCTGAAAAGAACCCAGGAGCTGAGCCAGCAGAAATGCTGTCTTCCTCCAGCACCACCCTACTTGCCAAAGAACCCCTGCAGCTCACCGCATACTCTGGCAGGGGAGGAGGCCCCTCGCCAGGAACACTTCCCCGTCCCCTGTCTGCCGTCACAGCACCCACCAGAACTCTGGAATCTTTGTCTCACCTGACTCAGCTACCAGACTGCGAACTCTCTGAGGACAGAGACCACGCCTTCTCTTTTATCACCCCCTGACTAGAGCCCAGCCCAACAACTGCCTTTGGGCACACATTCTACAAAATAGCCCCTTGTCGATCCAATTCCAACAGTCCACTGCTGTAATTATTCTCTCAAGCTAATGCAGGAGTGGGAGGGGACAGGCGACAGGAGATTTAAGGGGAAAGGAATCAGCAGGGAAACTTACTAGCAGCCAGACACGGCTGAGAATTCTCACCATCGTGTTCTTAGGTTCTGACCTCGACGTGAGGAAGGCAATAGGACACCCATTTTACAGATAAGGACGCTGAGGGTCCCATCAAAGCTTGGGTTCTGTCTGACTCCCAAATCGGCATCCTTCCCGGATGCTGTGACAGCCTGTAACCCAATGGTTTATCCCCATAAATAAATTTAAAAATTAGATTACTAAATACGTTTTCCTCAGACTTGTTTCCAGGCCAAAATTCTCATCTTTTCAGCCTCTTGATGCTTATTTGCATCGACATTATCCAGAGAATGTTTTGTGTGTCTCTATGGAGCTGGACATGTGTGTGTCACGTGTGCCCGGGAGATTTTACAACCAAAGGCTTGTGTGAGGGACGCCTTAAACCTACTTCCTGCCCTCCCTTTCCTTCCTAAGGCTACTGGAGCCCCCAGGCCTATCCCCACGTAAGGTCCTGTGCAGGGAAGTTGTTCCATTGTTGGGCCTCCCTCCCCTCCCCCACTCGTTCGGAGCATTTTTAGAACTGGTGGTTTCCCCCAGCTGTCCGCGAGCTGGTGAGGCTGCGCCAGTGGCTTTGGCTTCCGCCCAGCAACTATCAGTGGAAAACGTATGCGATTGGCTCAGAAGCATCCTCTTAACCAATGAAGTGTTGATACGTTGAATTCTAGTTTCTTAAAACCACAAGCCCTGGCCAATGAGGTACTACTGGTTTTGTTATTTACTGTCAATCTGGTGTTTAAGAAAACAAAATACTGTAATGCTATGTGGAGATTAAGAAAGGGGGCTGGAATGGAGTGGGCGTGTAGATGAGTGGCCCCGCCCACAGCACCCCCAGAAACCCCGCTCCGCCCCCACCCGTCCACCGAGGTGGTGGTTGGACACATGCCCAGATTCCTCTGCTGTAACCACAGAAACAGAACCTCAGGGTGAAGCCGCCCGTCTCAGAGTTGCTGCCTCCAGCTCACGCGCGCACGCACACTTCCCTTCCCACACGACGGTTGCGGTGGCGCGCACTCTGCGGAGCTTCTCCAAGGACAACACGCGCCGCCTCAGTCTCCCTGGCCCTTCCTTCCCCAGCTCATCCCCTCCCCTCTCTTTAGCTCTAAAACCACGGAGGCACTCCAGTGCCTCAGTGCCTCTGTTTTTGTTTTTTGTTTTTTTTGCCCTGGTACCGTTTCTCCTCCTGCTCACATTATGGGCGGTCTAATTTTGCTAACTAGAGGAAACCACTCAAGATCACTCTGACCTTGGCCCACAGCAGGCAAAGCCAGGCCCAACACAACCAGCGGCCATGTGTACTGGAAGGAAGACAGGGGTAGCCCCATTCCTAGAGGGCCTAGGGAATGTGCAGGGGGCTGTATAAGGCCTGTCCCCACTCAGTGAGTGCAGCGCACACAGCCTTCATGCCCTCCACAGCCTGCCTGGGCTCCACTCCCAGCTCCCTACCCCCAGCTGTCACGGCCAAGTGAGGCCTCCCTAGTGTCCTGTCCTCCCCTCTGTCACCTCCCCTCAGGGTCTCCTCCCTCCCCTCCACATCCAGTCCCTCCCCACATCTCCGGAAGTCCAGCTACTGCCACTCAAGACTCCAAATTCTTGCAGTGTTCACCTGCCACCCTTTCCCAGCCTGCTCCCTTCATGACACACGCAGGACTGCTCAAGCTTCTTCTTTAAAAGTAAAAAGAACCCTCACCCAGGGAGACATTTATTATTTTAGAGAGGAAGGGAGAGAGAGACAGAGGGAAACATGGATGTGGGGATCGACCCCGCAACCTTTTGGTGTACAGGACGACGCTGCAATGAATGGAGCCACCGGCCAGGGGTCAAGCTCTTTACAGGAATCACATGCTTGGAAGCAGAAATGTCCCTCGTAGCTTCCTGCCCTTCGTGTGGTCTACCTCCGCTGGCCGGCTGGCTCCCCCTCTGCTCCTTCCCGCCCTTCTTTTCGCCCCCCCCCGGCTGTCCTACACCAAACCACACTGCGTTCGTATTAAACTCCATTCTGAGTTTATATCAAAGGCTTACACTGGTCCTTCTGGGGACACTGTCACTCGGGACTCACAGAGACAACCGCTCACACGGAGACAGCTTTCACTCTTCTGAAAATGCTGTAACGTCTGTTTCCAGGATCACCCTCTGGGAACTGGTACTGTCAGCCCCCTTACATCTGAGCAAGCACAGGCTCAGCGTCAGTGCGGTCCCCAGCGCCACCAGCGGATACGGTGAACCTGACTCCAAGTCAGACCCCGGCCCCCACCCCAGCTCCAAAGTGCCCTCTACCCCAGCATTTCCTCCAGACCCCCAAGTCACGCTCATTTCTAAGCGCTCGTTTGTGTCCGAGTAAGTGGTTCTTGTGATCTTGCACCTCCGTGTCCTCGTCACCTGCACTTGGAGTCGAGTGTTTATTTCGTCTGGTGTGACTGCGAACCTCTGGGTCAGGGACAGAGTCATCCTTTCTCTCACAGTCACTCCGAATCGAGGGTTCCGCCAACCAGAGGAGCGGAGCCAGGGGTCAGAGCAGGCTCCACTGACGTGGCTCTCTGCCGCCTTCCAGCCGCCTCCGCAGACGTGGTGGGGACCGAGAGAGAGTGACAGTCGCTGAGCGTTACACTCCTTGCTTGTTTACATCCCTTTAATCCCCAACACAGCTCCGAGGGCGGTGTCATTGCTGGCGGTTGAGGAGACTGACGCAGAGCCAGGATGCAGCTGCCTCTCCCTCCAAAAGGGGCACATACACAGCAGAGCTCAATTTATATTTAAAAATGCGATAATCCCTTATTCTGCAAAGACCTGCCGCACCCTCGAACCTCCTTTCCCAGGAGGTATGTCTCTGGGAGAGGAGAGTGGGCAGGACACGCCTCACACACAAGCACACACACAAGCACACACACAAACACATGCACACTCCCTCGCACGCACACACAGGTCACTCAAGGTCATCACCTTCACCCAGGGTTCCTGGCCAGAGGGTCACGAGGGGTCGGGGTCAGTTTCCCCAGGATCCCTTCCTTGGGGCTAAATAAAACTGAATAAATACTAAATAAATACAACAGACCACCCTGCTTTCCCCTCCCTCCTGTGACCAGCAGGGCCAAGGGGCCAGTTCAGACAGGAGGCTGCCTCCCAGCTCCTTCCATCCACTGTCCCGCCACCAGGGCAGGACCACTGGGCAGGGGCAGGGCCAGCCTTCGAGTCCGTGTTGTGGGACTCGCCCCTCCCCACCAAGTCCAGCGTGGGGCCCCATGAAGTCCCATTCTCCCAGCTGAGTCCAGGCCCCGGTGCCCAGAAAGGGCAGCCGGGACGGTGAGGCTATTTCCTGCCGGCCCAAGGGCGCCGCCGGAGGACCTCTAGGATCTGTGCCTTGCGGTGCAGCCAGTCCTGGGGAGCTGAGCGTGGCGGGGAGGAGGTTGGTGGCCGGGGCACAAAGAAGCTATACCGGATCCGTGCGTCCTGGGGGTCGCCAGCCACCAGGACCTGCAGTGTCAAGGGCTGGACCAGTGGCCCGTAGCCTGCCAGTGTCTCAGAGGCTGCCTTGGCCCCGCTGTAGTGCAGGCTGACAGCCCCAGGCAGTGACACATCAGTGGCGGAGGGTGTCAGAGTGTATTCACCGTTGAGGGCATAGGAGCCGTCGGGGAGCTTCAGCGCCAGGTAGAGGCTCCGAACACCAGGGCCGCCCTGCTGCCGCACCAGGATATGGGTGGCCCCCGCCGGTATAGTGACCACATTGTTGTATCCATACCTGTGTGGAAGGGGTCCAGGTGAGTTCAGCGACCTCCTAAGCAGCCCTCAGCCTTGCAAGCTTCGTGTGTGTGTGGGGGGGCAGTGTGTGTACATACACGTGCGAGTGTGCACATGTGCGTGTGGAGGGCTGTATTCCCAGACCTATGTGAGGTGCCCAGCCTGCATCTCAGCTTCCTGCGGATGTGCCTCTGCCCTCTGCCCACTGTACATTACACCTGCTGTCCTCTCACTGAGGTACCCTTCTGAGCCTGACCTCATTGGTGGCTATCCGGTTCCCACTGTTGCTCTGGGAGAGCCTGCTGGACAGGTGGGGGGATGCCACTGTCACTGTGCACTCGGGACCGTCTCTGCCACTAGACTCTGAGAGGAGAGACAGTGCTGAGTTCACCTCATATTCCCCAGGCCCAGAATAGTGTCCAGGAAGGTAGGAGGAGGAAATAAATGGCGGATGAACCTGAACTTTCTGAAGGAGCCAGACTGCTTGCTGCATCCAGAACCATCCCCACCGCACACCATGCATTTGTCAAACTTCTTCTTGGAGCCGATGACTCGGTCACAGCCAGCGTGGATGCAGCGGCCCTGGACGCAGACTGAGGAGCTGCCCGGGGAACAGGGGGTCCCATCTGCCACCTGAGAAGAAGAGGAAGAGAGGTGAAAAGGGTTCCTCCCACATCCAGAGGGGCTGGTAACCGAGCAAGACACATACCCCCCAGTGAGGGTAGGGGGCACGGTGGATGGAGTTGGGGGAGCCGGAGGCCCCCCAAGGCAAGATCATCAGCGGGACGATGAGGAGGAGAAAAGCCACCACCTTCAGAGCACCACCGTCTCTGGGTCAGGCATCGTGTGAAGTGCTTTCTAAACACGTGCACATAAATCTCACAGCCCCGACTTGAGGATTCTAGAGCGGGAACCCTGAGGTTCTAGAAGATTAGGAACTTGTCCAAAGGTGACACAGCTGGAAGGCAGGCAGAGAGCCAACACGGAAACGTTCCAGGTCCTGAGTCCCAACCCCCAGCCTTAAACTGGACAGCACCGGCCCAGACGGACGCTAGAGGGCAGCCTCCCTGCAGGAATTCGCCCAGCACAGGGGTTGAGGGAGCAAGCCCACTGCCGGGTTTCTCTCCCTCCTTCAGCCTCGGCCCTTTGGTCCTATCAGGGCAAGGGGGCGGGGGGAGGTTGCTGCGTCCGGGAGGCCTGTCGGTGAGGGGCTGGCTGTCCTGAGCTGCGGAGACACCCCCGTGATTTGGCAAGGGGCCCGTGCAAAGGGGGTCAGAGACTTGACTGAAAGGCCACCCGTTCGCCTTCTCACAGCCCAGAGCGTGGGAGAGAGGAGGAGAAGCGGAGGGAGGGGGGACAAGCCAGCACTGCCTGATGGGCCACTTTTCCAGCCTCTGGCTTTGTCTGACAAGTGCCCACAGCAGACAGGCCCCATGGACCTCTGGGCTGGCCCAGCATGGCCATGGGGCCGCCAGCAACAGAGGACTGTTCCGTTGTTAAAGCATCATCCCCACACGCCAACGTTGCAGGTTCGATCCCCAGTGAGGGCCCATACAAGCATCAACCAATGAATCCATAAATCAGTGGAACGACAAATCAATGTCTCTCTCTCTCTCCCTTCCTCCCTCACTCTAAAATCAACCGATTAAAAAAAGAAAGAAAGACAGCCAAGGGACCATTGGGACGGGTTGAGCCCAGTCCCGCCCAGGCATCCTTGCCCTTACCCGTGGCTCCAGCACGTAGTAGTAGCCCAGAGCCCGGGCCTGGCAGGTGAGTTTGCACTGGTCCTGGGGCGCCACCCCCGCGTAGCGAGGGACCCAGTCCATGGGCCCTGGGAAGCCCTTGAAGAGGTCAGTGCGGTGGTTGTAGGCAGCACACTGCTCTTCACGGAAGGTCAGAGCTGTAAGGGGTCAAGGGCATAGTCAGGCCACTTGCCCCTCATGCCACCCCACCAGCCCTGCACCTGCCCTTGGACCTCCACCCAGCTGGCCCCTCTCCCCTCCAGACTGCCAGAGGAGGGCCCTGCAGGTCAAAATCACTGCCCTCCACTGCTGGGACAGGGCTCCGGCCGATGCCAGCCTCACCTGAGCCCGCCGGGCAGTCCTGGGTGCTGCAGGAGCGAAAGCGGGTGCGGCGGCCCTCGCAGTACTTGCCGCCATTCCGGGGAACAGGCCGAGTACAGTCTCGGGAGGAGAACTGGACGCCGCCCCCGCAGCTTCGAGAGCAGTCACCCCATGGCCCCCAGGGGCCCCAGCCACCAGCCTGCGGGACCTACGGAAGGACAGAGTGGCAGGGCGGTAAGCATGGCCCCTCCTGGGCTCCGTCCCGGGCCCTCCGTCACACCCCTGCCAGGGCCTCACCTGGAAGTCCTGGAGCTGGTCCAGGTGGAGGCAGCGGCCACCCATGCAGGCCTGTGAGGGCCCACACGGGGTGCCGTCTGCCCAAGGCGAGTGCTTGGTCTGGCACATGGCATGGCCGTTGAGATGGCCGGAGCACCAGAGGGCAGCACAGGGCGGTGGCAGCTGTGGACAGTGGTGGGAGTCAGGCCCGAAGGTCAGCTGGCACTGGCGGTCAGCGTCATAGTCTTTGCCGGGGAAAGTCGCAGGCAGATGCAGGGGAGCCTCTGGCTTGTCTAAGAGACAGTGTCCTGGGAGGGGCAGGGGTGGGGTCAGAGGGGCTAAGGCAGCCCTTGAGGGTGCCCTCTGAGAGCTTGGGCTCCCTGGGCCCCATGGATCCTAGGACCCCAATCCTAGGCCTGCAGGAAGCTTTCAGTAGTGGCTGCAGTTTACTGGATACTTGTTACGTGATGAGTATCGACCAGCAGCTCGCCCAGCGCCCACAAGACAGTGACCATTATTACGCCTGTCACAGATCAGCCACACAGGCCGGGGGATGCCCAGGCGCTCAGCCACACTCGTCTGAAGAACAGAATCAGGAGAGCACAAGGTGCTCATCCTCCTGCCTACTCTGACCAAGGACAGAGCTGCTGAGTCTGCATCTGTCCAAAGGCCTGCTGGCTGGCGGGGGCAGGGGGTGTCACCCTGCTGGGCTGGCACACTTCAAGTGACAAGGCAGCTGCCTCCAGGGCCAGTGGTAGACGGCTCGGGCCCTCAGAAGGTCAGTTCTAATTCTATTGAGGCAAAACCTGCCACCCCCACTGCACTGTTGAATCTGGCAGGAAGTGGGAACCACACAAAGACAGCAGCGTGTCTCACCCCACCCCACGCCGCAGGGCAGGCAGCCAGGCCCCTGCGCAGGGGCAGGAACCGCTGTGTCCAGCCCAGGAAAGGGGAGCGCCCCTGCCGACGCCTGCCTACCGTGGCCGTTGTCCAGGAAGTCCGTGATGAAGCGGGCGCTGCAGGGGGACCAGGGCTCCTCGGGGTCCACGTGGGCCATCACCGGAGCCATGACGTGGCGGGAGGCGCTCCCGGGCCCATTCATACCGACACAGGGCTTCGAGTTGTCGTGGAGCATGTTGAAGACGTGGCCTGTGACAGCAGAGGCCCGCTGGAGTCCCGAGTCCCCACCCTGCACCTGCCGGGGGCGGCGGGGCCCCCTGAACCTGGCACCACTGTGCATGGCCCCGCCCCGCCCTGATCCCCCCTGGTGCCCTGAGGTCTCCTCAGGATGTAGCCCCACCAGAGTGCCACCTCCCCTCCCACCAGAACACACCCAGGGCCCCTCCTGACCCACTTTCCTTGGAGCCAACATCCCCAGCCCCGAATCCACCCATTCCAGCCCTGACTCTCCGTGTGTGCCATCCCCTCCACACACACTCCCACACACAGACACACTCTCACGCTCACCCACAGTCACATACACTCACACTCACACTCACACACAGAGCTGCAGCAGGTTTCCACGCACTATCTCACTTAACAGGAAAACCTAAGGCTTTGTCCACGCCCAGAGCAGAGGACTCTGGCCCTGGGCCTAGGCCTGGAGGGGAGGGGGAAACACCTCGAGACACCCCAGCTGCACCCCCGGGCGCTCCCTGTCTCCTCCCTGCCCCTGCCCCCCCACGGGCACGCCCCGATGCCCCGTACCCAGCTCGTGGGCGGCGGTGAAGGCCGACTGCAGCCCGTCGTCCTCCACGACGGCACAGCTCCGGGCCGGGTCACACACGGTGCCCACGTCCGCCATGCCCAGGGTGTCGCAGGTGGAGACCCCGCACAGGTCCTGCGGAGGCAGATGGCAGAAGGCGCTTGAGGAGCTGAGACGCCAGGCCCACCGTACAGGGCCCAGGTCAGCAGGGGCTCCGGCACTGTCCAGTGTGGACAGGCGCCCCCTTGTGCACCCGTGGGACGTGGTCTCCGTCTCATCCCACGCAGTGGGGCCTCCCCGCACCTGCGGGGCCTGGGCTGCTGCGTGGGGGCCTCACCTGGCGGGTGAACAGAATGGCTGTGTCGAAGTGGGCTGGGTCGGAGTCCTCGCGGGGGTTGAGGCCTCGCTGCCAGGCGCAGAAGCTGTGCAGGGTCTGGGCAGCATTGGGCCCCACCTGTGGCCCTTCCTGGCCCGGCCCCAGGATCACCAGCCGGGTCACCACCAGGCTGACAGGGTTGCGGATGCTTGGGTGCCTGAAGGCCTTGGCCGCGGCCGCCATGACGGTGAGCAGGTAGCGCTTCAGCCCCGCGCCGTGGAACGCGGCCATCCTGTGGTCCGCCACCACCAGGGTCTCCACGAATCTGCTGAGGGAAGCAAAGCGCTGTGGAGAGAGAGAGGGGGTCCTGAGCAGCTGCCTCTGCTCCAGCGCCGCCTGGGTCTGGAACTCTGAACAGCCCGCTGGGCCGCACCTGCCCCACCCACCAGATTCCTGATCCCGATCCCCCGGCTTTGGCGAGACTGAGAAACCAGCTGTGGGTGCAGAGATGGAGAGGAGAGGGGGTCGGCCGTGCCCCAGGCCCACCTGGGCCCCAGAGGTGAAAAGCCACTGGGCTGCCTCTGGGAGGGGCTTTGCCCCCCCGCCCCCCCATCACGCCCCAGGCCTGGCTGTGGCTGGGGGTTGGGCTGACGTGTCTGCCCCGTGTGGTTACAGGAACAATTCAGTCAGCATCTAGGGCTGGGGCCAGATCTCAGCGTGGCGGGTGTAGGGGGAGCGTCTGGTCTGGATTAAAGCTCGAGAGGGAGGGAGGGAAGGAGGGAGGGAGGGGGGAGACTTGGAATGGGAGGGAAGAAAGGACGGAGCCTCAGGCAGCCTTGCAGCCCGGCCAGTGTGGACCAGGCATGGGATGCCTTTCCTCCTGTCCACTCCTGTCCTAGGGTGCAGTTTGCCAGGACACTTTGGAAAGCAGCATCAGAAGCCAGAAGCCAATCCCTTGGGCTGCAAAACTCACTCCTTCAACTGGTGTGTGTGGGGGGTGGGGGTGAAAATCAAATTTGGGGCACAGAAAAGAGCCAAGGTCAAGGGACTGTGAAGAGAGCCCTGTCCCTGGGGGTGGTGGCAGCTGGATGCCAGGCGGGGCTGGGTGGGGAGGGGGGTCACTCCCAGCACAGGGTCGCTGACTGCCTCTGGGGACCCTACTGGGGATCAGGGTCTGGCCAGCAGGAGGGTCAGGGCAGGGAGAAGCCAGCCTCTGCCAGAGAAATGCTCACGGGAAGAGGAAAGGCAGGCCGAAGGAGGGGAGAAGCAGAATGACCAGAAGTGTAAGTGGGTGGAGAGAAGGGACACAGAGGTCAGTGGGACAGACATGGCGGGAAGTAGCGGCAGAACAGACTCCAGGGCATCCTACCTTGGCTCTTCGGGGGGTGGTCCTGGGGCTCTCAGGAGGGGCCTTGACGTTGCACATGGGGCCCTGGCCGCTGGCAGGACTCTTCCGGCGTAGGATGTGAGCCCCAGGCCCTCCGGCGGAGTTAGGGGTGCCCCCCTCCAGGGGCTGGAGGTGGAGTTCAGTCCCCCGATACTGCAGCACGCCTAACAGGGCTCCACCGTCCCAGTGCAGAGACGCCACCGACTCCGGGTCTCTGTTGACGGTGCCGGTGAGGTAGGTGCCTGGCTCCGCCCCGCCCAGCAGCCCGGGTGCCGGGCCCAGGTACTGCACCGTCAGCCCCTCGACCTGCACGCCCGGGTCTTGCTCCAGCTCCAGCAGCAGTGTGTCCCCAAAGGCGGGCAAGCGGCACCACAGCCTGGCAGGGGCTCCCGGACCAGGCGGGACGCTGCCGTTGAGCTTCTCTGGAAACACGATCTCTTCTTCCCAGGGGAGGAGGCTGGCCGGCCGGGCGGAGGCCAGGAGGGTCAGCAGCAGCCACGGGAGCAGGAACAGAGGACTGGGTCGGGCTCCCCACAGCAGCCAGCAGCCAGCCCAGCCCCTCCCGGGACGCGAGCCTGTCCGGGACATGGCACACGGTGCTGCAACTAACTGGGAGGGGCTGAGTCCTTCACCCTTCACACCCTGGGGCTTTGTGGAAAGTGCCCCTCTGCAGTCTGCGCTCGGACCAGGGCCAGGGACCCCTAGAGAGATGGAGAACACTTGCCCCTTGGCTTGGGAGACGTGCCCAGTGGCCGAGCTCCTGCAAACCCTTCTCTCCTGGGGCTTTGTCTCCCCCTGCCTCTGCCTCCCACAGTTTCTCTGGCCCCTGTCTGGCACCCCCAGACGCTGGCTTCCCCTCTGGGCCTTTGTCTCTGTCTCTCTCCTGCCCCCTCTCTCGTCTCTGTGTCTGTGGGTCTCCCTGAGGGTCCTTCCCAGACTCACCCCACCGGCTCTTTTAAGCACCCCCAGCCTCTGTGATTGGCTGAGCAGCAAGCCATTCAGCTCTCTTGGTAGGACTCAGATGGGTGTCTCACTCTTCAAAAAACTAGTTTTTGTTTTCCTTAAAAAAAAAAAAAAAAAGGGACTTGCCCCGGGGGAGGGGGACCCCGAGCAGCCAGATGCAGCCAGATGGAGGATGGGTCACAGGCACTGGTCCAGCTGATGACATCGCCTTTTCCCAAAACCGACGGCGCTCAGCTTCTCTTTCCCTATTTGGTGGGCAGACCCCAAGAGGGAAGTCTGGGAAAGGGCCGATCAGCACACAGAGAAAGGACCAGGTCCCAGGAGGACTCTGGCTCCCACTGACTGTGCTGGCCTGGCCTCCCTTTTCTCAGAGGTCCTGCAGGCCCTGGAGGCGGGTTTCCAGGGTAGGGAGCCCGAATGACCAAGGGGCAGGGGAGGGAACAGTTAAGGAAGCATCCGGAGCTGAGCAAAGGAAGAGGGGGCTTGACATGGTCCAGCCAGGGTCAAGCACAGGGATGGGGCTGAGAACACAGTGATTAAGAAATTTACTGCCTTGCCCTGGCTGGTGTGGCTCAGTGGATTGAGTGCTGGCCAAAAGGTTGTCAGTTTGATTCTCAGTCAGGGCACAGTCCTGGGTTGCAGGCCAGGTCCCCGTACGGGGTGCACAATAGGCAACCACACATTGATGTTTCTCTCCCTCTCTTTCTCTCTCCCTTCCCCTCTCTCTAAGAATAAATAAATAAAATATTTTTTAAAAAGGAATTTACTGCCCAGGGCAGGACGAGTCTGTCTGGAATGGGCACATGGCAGGGGCTGAGGACAAGGCGGGAGGGTCACCACGTTTCCTTTCATAGGAGGAGGACCCAGGGTGGCATCTCCTCTTCTCTAACCCCCTTCTCTCCCTCAGGCTCCCCCTTCCGGAGTTACCACCTCCCACTCCTCCATGGCCTGGAACAGCCATTCCATCCGCCTCCACTCCACCCAGGCTCCCCCTCCTCACTTCCTGACTTCCTGTTCCCTGGCTCAACTCCTAGTAGCCCTCCCAGGCTTTGGCCCCTGCTCCTACTCCCCAGCCTCCAGTCTCAGGAACCCAGGGGCACCCCAGTGTGGGCCGTCTGAGGGAATCCCCACCTGGCTCCCTCTTCTGGCCCCACTTTGCCCTGAGAACCCAATTTTCCTGGATTACCCACTCATCTTTTATTTCTCATTCCAGTGGAACCGGGAGAGGGTGGAGGCCACTTGCAGAGGGAAATTAGGCTAGGACAGCACCCGAGCTGGGGAGAGTGCTGCAGGGAGGAAGAGGCAGCCTCAGGGAGCGGAAGCCAAGGGCGCCTTGGTCCTGGTCTGGAGAACACTCGGCATCAGGGTTCAGGGGTGGACTCTCCTGGCAAGGGGCAAGGGGCACCAAAGTCGGGCCACGCTTGCCCACCCCTTGCGGGGGCCCCTCCTTTCCCCAGGATATCCCCAGGAAGGAGGGCGCGGGCAGCAGCTCCTTCCCTTTCCCAGAGATGACCACCTGCAGCCATTTGCCCATTCACTCTCTGCCTCGTCACCTCCTGTCCCCACGCCATATCCGCCGTATCCGCCAGAGTACTTCCTCCCCTCCCTTCCCACTCAGGTCGCTAATACCTGCCCTTGTTCCCGTTGCTTCCTGTATCACCCACTGCCCTGTGACTACCAGACCCACCCTTGACCCACCACAGGCCCTGACCCTGGCCCTAAGTGGAGGGGGTTGGGGCTGCAGGAGTCAAACAAAGGCTGGGAGACCAGAGGGGCAGGGGCAGGAGGCGCCATCACCAGAGGACTCCTACTGCCCCTTCCCACCCCCCCACTCTGAGATGAGGACAAAGGGGGTGACTAAGCAGTGAGAGACAAAGGGCCTTAGAGTCGCAGGCAGTGCGTGGGGGTGCCCGCAGCGGGAGAAGGCACAAAAGATGCAGTGTCCTAGGCAGCCCCCCAGGAGCCCTAATCCCAGCTCCAGCTCAAGTTGTCCCCAGGGCCAAACGGCCCAGAGTCTACCCTGACTTCTGCCAGGCTGGATTAGGGCAAGTAAATGCAGTTGCCCCATCACCACATGTACTGTTCCTAGTACTCAGGGAGAAGAGGCCCAGAAAAAGGCTGGGGAATGAGGGGGCAGGTAGGCAAGGCCTCCGCCTGGCTCTGTGGGGGCAGTCCAGCCTACCCAGGTCCCAGTCATTTCCTACAGTCAGGGATATGACCGCAGCCTTTGGTACGGTTCCCATTAGGTCAATTCCCAGGCTAGATGTCGGCTTGCCCTAATTTCTCCGCAGCTAAGAATCCTGTCTCTGTCTCTGTCCTGCTGTCTGCCCCACCCTGCTGCAGTGCTGGTGGGCTGTGGCCACGGACCCCCAGGGGCTCAGGGTGGGTGGGTGCGGGGATGTGCAAACTCAGGGGTGGCCCAGCTGGAGCTGGGCTGGGAGGCAGATGGGGAGAACAGAGTCCGCCTCTTCTCTGTCTCCTCAGCACAGAATGGGGATGGGAGGCCTGGTGGCGATCGCATTCCTGTGGCTTTGTCCAGAACTGAGTCAGGGTCGGGAAGAGAAGGGATAGAGACCGCTCCAGGGT
Organism: Tonatia bakeri; assembly: GCA_004024845.1. Classification (NCBI taxonomy): domain Eukaryota; kingdom Metazoa; phylum Chordata; class Mammalia; order Chiroptera; family Phyllostomidae; genus Tonatia; species Tonatia bakeri. The sequence goes on along the minus strand of PVIA01003416.1, from coordinate 15,164 downwards.
CGAAGTGGGGTGTGAGGTACCCCTACAGGTGCTTGCTGGGTCTGGGTCTGAAGACAGCAGGTCGCTTGAGGAGACCGCCCCTCCATCACCCCCTCAGGGCTCCAATGTTGGTGGCCTTGGCATCCTGCTCTTCCTTCGAGTAGGTTTGGCGGCGCCCTCGGACCGCCCAGCTCTAACTCGGGGCCCTTCTGCCTAAGCCACGTGCCACATCTGCAAACGAGCTGGCTTTCAGGTGCGGGGTAGCTGGTAAAGCCTGGGGCTACCCCAGGAAGGCAAGGACGGCGCAGGCGGGAGAGTGCAAGGTTCCCTGCGCTCCCGCTTAGAAAGCCGGTGCAGAGCAGTGGGAAGAGCCTCCCTCAGTCCGCTTTATTCAAGCCACCGGGAGACCGAAGCGCAGAACCGGATGTTTTCCCTTGCCAGTCGGCGATGCTGCCAGCTTTCAAGATGGCGGCCACGTTGTGCAGATAGACGCGAAGCCCGCCCGGAGGCGAGTAGGCGGGGCTTCCGCCCGGCCCTCCTCCCGCCGTCCGCAGTGGGCAAGATGGCGGCGCTAAGAGCTCTGCGCGGCCTCGGGGGCACCGCCGCCCAGGTGCTGCGGCCGGGGGCTGGGGGCCGGCTGGCGATGCAGCCCAGCAGGTGAGACCCAGGGCAGCCCCCCGACGTGCTGTCTCCAAGGCTGGGGTCTCCACAGCCACTGAGGTCGCTTAGGAAATGGTGACCCGGGCCTGTGACCCCTCGCAGTCTCGGGCTCCAGGTGCCGGGCGCCCGCCCTGGAGGAGGGAAGAGGCTCTCGAGCTCATTCGGCCAGCGGTGAAATCAGGTGGGGGGAGACCCTGCCCCTCACCGTGGAGATAGTGTCCTCAGGAGAAACCCGAATGGTGACCCCGCGCCGGCCCTGTGCGTCGCTCTGGTCACACTTGAGCCAAGCCAAGGAGGCGGCGCGCTCCTCTGTGTCGCCCGCTGACCTTGAATGAGCGGCTTTCCCTCACTCAAGCTCAGCTGGACAGGCGTGTGAATGAGACCGGACGTTGAAGGAGCTGGGGTCTCGGCCTTCGTGCACGGGGGTGGTGGATGGAGCGATTCTGGGAATAGAAAGGGGATGGAACGTCTAGGGGTCCGGCTGGTTCTGTCAAAGGTACACTAAGCCCTGTGGGTGACCTGGCCCGGATTTCTGCACCCCCCTACCCAGAGCGAGTGGGGACAGGAGCCAGGCGCTATTCAGCCCTGTGTCTTTTCCTCCTTAGGGGTGCCCGGCAGTGGCAGCCAGATGTGCAGTGGGCAGAGCAGTTTGGGGGAGCGATCATGTACCCCACCAAGGAAACAGCCCACTGGAAGCCTCCACCTTGGAATGGTGAGTGCCCAGCCCCCAGCCTTTCTGATCCTTTCACATGCAGTTGTACAGACTTGATAATGGTGGCCATAGCAGGCATTTGAGGAGTGGAGAAGGAATGGAAGAGCTTTCCAGGAGAAAAGGAAGATTAGGTCCCAGCCAACCCTGGAACGTCCCCACCGAATTACATCTTCAGTGTCCGCTGTTCCCAGGTGTCAGCGTGTGACCATCTCCCTCGCTGGACGAGGGGCTTTTCCCGCCGTTGTTCTCAGGGAACCTTCCTGAGCACATACTTGCTTCCTCCATCAAAGCCAGCCCTTTGCTTGGGCTTTCTGAGTCTGGCCAGCGGGCTGCCAGCCTCCCCATCGCTCAGGATTGAAACTTTTCTGTTGCCTCGGCTCTGTTTTATCTCTCGCTCTCTGAGCCTGTGTCCATTACATCGCCAAGCCCTGCAAGTCTTTCACGTTTTCCATCTGGGCCTCTCTCCCTTGCTTGTTCACGTTTATTTTCTCTCAGACCTTGATTATTTCAAGAGTCTCTTCTCTGGATTCCTGCCCCGGCCCTCGTTCCTGTCCAGCTGTCTTGCAGTGTCATTCCCTTCATCGTCCCCAGACATCGTTTTGCCACATCAGTCATTCTCATGCCCGAGAACCATCGAAGGCACTTCCAGCTGCTTTTGGAAAACAGCCCGGGTAGCTGGGTGCTCACATGTACTGAGTGCTCTCTGCACACATCCTCCTACGTAGCCCTCACAGCAGCCCCCAGAGGGAAGTGGGTATGTCCCAGGGGGGTGGGAGCTGGATCGGGGCACACTGGTGGACTGCACCCAGGTCTGCCTGGCTCCAAAGCCTGCAGTGAAGAATTTCAGAACTTCGGCCCCAGCCTCAAAACTGAATTCTCCATTTATCAGTGAACAGAGTGCCTGCTTCACAGCCTTACTGTTAGGGTTAAATGAGGTCGCAGTTGTATGAGCCCTCAGTGTGGTGCCTGGCATATGGCAAGTCTTCCGCAAGGCTGTTATTAATGACACTGCTGCCCGCCAACGCTGATCCAGGTCCTTCCTTCCTGGTACCTGGCATTGCTGATTCCACAGCTGGGAGACCCCCTCTCCGCCTCCCCTAGTCATTTGAATTTCAGAGCCAGCTCTGGCCCTTCAAGTCCCCAGAGTGCCCTTTCCTCCTTTTGAGTGCTTAATGGCTGAGCCACCTAATCGGTAACGTATCAGTTTGAGCTGTGTTACTAGTTTCTCACATGTACTAATTTCCCAAATTAAACTGTAGCCTTCTTGAGGGTCAGGCCTGTCCTTTACTAGTAGTGAGACTCGTGTGTCCAGGCCATGGCTGGCCATGATCAGGTGCATTGGGAGGGCGGTGTGTCCTGCTGGGTAAGAACGGAGCCCTGGGGCTGGACAGGCTGAGCTCAGTCCCAGCTGTGCCACCGACGCACTTAGTGCAAAGTCATTGATCCTTTCTGGCCTCGGTTTCGCCAGTACAGTGGGGGTAACTGTGGTCCCTAATACTCACGTGGTTGTTGTGAGAGTTAGTTAAAATAATTAAAGTGCTTAGAGTAGTGCAGGCCACATGGTTAGAGCTGTGTCAGTGTTATCTATAATTATTACTCTTTTTTAAGATTTTATTTATTTTTAGAGAGGGGAAGAGAGGGAGAAAGAGGGGAAGAAACAGGAAGAGAAACATCAATGTGTGGTTGCCTCTCATGCACTCCCCCTAACTGGGGACCTGGCCCACAACCCAGTCATATGCCTTGACTGGGAATCGAACTGGCAATCCTTTGGTTCACAGGCCAGTGCTCTATCCGCTGAGCCACAGCTGCTGGGGCACATTATTATTGTTTTTAAAAGGGTATTCAGAGCAAGGTGGGAAGAGTGGGTTTGTGGTCCCTGTCCGCAGAAAGCCCACGCTTCCTTCCCTTTTTCCCATCAGTGGTCTTCCCGGAGAGGAGGAAGCCCACAGCGTAGAGAAGGGGGCAGGGCGGGCTGAGCCTCGCTGCCTCTCGGGTGCTCTCAAGGGAGTTGCCACTTGGCTCTGCACTCTCTCCCACTGCCAGATGTGGACCCTCCAAAGGACACGATAGTGTCGAACCTGACCCTGAACTTCGGGCCCCAGCACCCAGCAGCCCACGGTGTGCTGCGCCTGGTGATGGAGCTGAGTGGGGAGATGGTGCGCAAGTGTGACCCCCACATCGGGCTGCTGCACCGAGGCACCGAGAAGCTCATTGAGTACAAGACCTACCTGCAGGTGAGGGCGCAGGACCTGGGTGTCACCAGCTTGCTGCCTCCAGGACTCCTGGGAGGAGGGTTTCGAGGGGAGGAGCCTGTTGGCCTTGGCTGGGAGGAGGAGAGATGTTGCAGGGTGCGTGACTTGGAACATCTGGACTTGGTTTATCTGGCAGAAGTGCTTTGCAGCCAGAGCTACACACCCAGCTTTTCTGTGGCTGACTTGGCTGCCCCTTGCCCTTCCTGTAGTGCCTCAGTTTCCCGGCTCTTACATTGCAGTCAGACGTCAAAGCCAGGGTCCCTGGGGGCAGGGACAGAGGAGAGAGGCGTCAACCCCTCAGGATTAACGGCTGATTCTTGTATCGTCTAGCCGTCTAAGTTTGTTGTCGAAATTCCCAGTGAGTCAGAACGACCGGGAGGGAGTTTGTGATGGAGGTGTTTTTAGGAGCGCGGCGTCGGAGTGGAAGGAGTTGGATCGGGGTAGGAATCCGAAGTGTTTTTTTTTTACTGCCGTGAAGAAAGGCCTTGATAAAAGGATGATGGGTTAGGACGAATAACCAGCCAACCAGATTGGCTGCAGTTCCCCAGGGAGACTCCTGGCACCAGTGGCTTCCCGCCGGTGGCGTTAACCCTGTCTCGTTGTCCCACGTCACAGTGACGTCAGGACCAGAACTGGCTGTCCCGAGGAGTAGCTGCGTCTCAGCTCTGCCTCCTTCCTGGAAGCTGACAGTGGGGACTTGGTGTCTTGGCATTTGGGGGGAGGAGCCATCCCTGCCAGAAACAAATCCCAGCTTCCTTAGGTCCCCACTTCTAGGGACAGCGACCCCTAAGACTGATGACCTGGAGGATGGTTGGCAGTATGGTGCTTGGACCCAGGTCACCCTGGGTCATAGGACAGATTGTTAAACTTTCAGGAATTTTGTGAGCCAGTAGCAGCTGCACTGTTTAAATTAAATTAGTTTACCATTTAATGTGTTATGTTAACAACCAAGGGAAGACGTACTCCAAAGCCACCGCATTCTGCTGTGCCGCGTCCGGGGGCGTCAGTTCTTGCATCTGTGCTGGAAGCGCTGTGTGTGGCTGCGCCCCGCTGGGTCAGGGCCTTTGGGAGCGGAAAACTGCCCCTGGTGGGGGTTTTCTGCCGAGGAGGCTGGCGGGTGACCCAGGGTCCCTTCCCCACACTGCCACTGCTTGGGCGTCTGCCTGGCCCTGAGGGGGACCCGGCCCTCCCTCTCCCCAGGCCCTCCCGTACTTCGACCGGCTGGACTACGTGTCTATGATGTGCAACGAGCAGGCCTACTCGCTGGCGGTGGAGAAGCTGCTGAACATCCAGCCCCCTCCGCGGGCGCAGTGGATCCGAGGTGCGCTCTGCCCTCCCCCATGCCCCCCGCCGCCCAGTCCCAGCTCAGAGCGCAGACCTTGGGCTCATCTGGTGCTGCTCTCGGCTGGGGTCCCTGGCCCTGCCCCTGTCTCCCCCTCTCTGCAGTGCTGTTTGGGGAAATCACGCGGCTTCTGAACCACATCATGGCTGTGACCACACATGCCCTGGACATCGGGGCCATGACCCCGTTCTTTTGGATGTTTGAAGAAAGGGAGAAGGTATGAGGGAGAGTGGGAACGAAGATGTGATGAGGCAGCGGGGAAGGCAGGCAGAAGGAACACGGTTGGAAGGGGAGAGGACACAGCCGGAACTTTTGGACAGAGGGGGCTTTAACCTGGTTCTAGTCTAAGGGCCTCTCTTGGGGGGTGGGGGTGCACCACCAAGGTCGGTCGCAGGGGCCTAGGCCTGTGTCCACAGCTCCCTGCGTTCCCGTCCAGATGTTCGAGTTCTATGAGCGCGTGTCGGGGGCCCGGATGCATGCGGCTTATGTCCGCCCAGGTGGTGTGCACCAGGTGAGCGCCCGCCTCCCAGCCGCAGTCCCTGCCCTGTGCTCGGCAGCCACTGGGGGTCAGCGCCAGCAGATGGGAGCACTGCCGTGGCCACGGGCCCTGCTGGGCTCACTGTCGCCCTCTGTGGGGCTTCCAGGACCTGCCCCTGGGGCTTATGGACGACATCTATCAGTTTTCTAAGAACTTCTCTCTTCGGATCGACGAGGTGGAGGAGGTAAGGTGGGCATCGTTGGGGAAAGTCCCTCCTTTCTCCCAGGAAGGACTTGCGGGGCCTTGGGCCCCGGTTCTAAAGAGACACATTTGCGTGTGAAGTTTGAGGGCGTTTTCTTGGCTGACAGATGCTGACCAACAACAGGATCTGGCGGAACCGCACAGTGGACATCGGGGTCGTGACCGCAGAGGACGCACTGAACTACGGCTTCAGGTGGGGCCATAGGCTTTTCTCCCGGGGGCGGAGGGATCGGGAGGCCGAGGGGGAGGGGCCGTCCCTGGTGTGCTGGGAGTGGCCTCTGCCACCCTGCGCTCTCCGCAGTGGGGTGATGCTGCGGGGCTCTGGCATCCAGTGGGACCTGCGGAAGACCCAGCCCTACGACGTCTACGACCAGGTGGACTTCGATGTTCCAATCGGCTCCCGTGGCGACTGCTACGACAGGTGAGGCCCAGATCCCCCCTTAGCTCCTGGTCCAGCTGGGGTCCCAGAATGTTCCTTTCAGCTGCTTTCTTTCCTGTGTGTGTGAAACTGGTGCTTCTCATAGCAGGTCCACGAGGCTGACACCTGATTTTCCCCTTAGGGCGTCCTCGTGGTTTAGGTAGAACTAGTTGGGGCTGTGTTGTATCACTGAGGAGGCGGAGCCACAAAGGTTAGAGGTTAGCCTTGGATTATTCCTTTGGAACTGAGACCGGAGCAGGTGCTTTTCCCTGGATTCTAAGCTCCAGACTCCGTCCCTGTTTGCTGACCCTGAGTGAGACTTGCTGCTGTTTTCGTTGTGAGTCTGTCTGACTCCCACTCGTTCCACAGTCCGGAAGGGGTCTCCAAGGGCGGTAACAGAGGGAACTGCCACGGGGCCAGGCCTGCGCAAGTCAGGAGAGGGCTTGGGGACGGCCCCAGACGAGAACCAGCAGACTCCGGCGCTCGGGGGCCGCTGGTGCCCAGCCAGGGAGGTGAGGGTGGTGCCCAGCACCTTCCAGGTGGGCCGAGGTGCCGCGCCTGGCCCTGCATTGGCGCCTCTGCCGGGAGCCCGTCTGGTCTGCCTCAGGTACCTGTGCCGGGTGGAGGAGATGCGCCAGTCCCTCCGGATCATCGAGCAGTGTCTGAACAAGATGCCTCCTGGGGAGATCAAGGTTGATGACGCCAAGGTGTCCCCACCCAAGAGAGCCGAGATGAAGGTGGCTGCAGGGAGGGGCTGGGGACGGGGGTCCTGGGCTTCAGTCTGTGTGCAGAGGCCTCCCTGTGTGAGGGGCTTGCCGTCCCGTGGCCTCCCTTGCTCCGAGTCCCCCTGGGGGCAGAGAGAGCTCCTGCGCTGGGGCAGCCAGCAAGACAGCTGGGAGCTGGTTTACTGAAGCACCCTCCCCCTCTGCAGACGTCGATGGAGTCCCTGATTCACCACTTCAAGTTGTACACTGAGGGCTACCAGGTCCCTCCAGGTGCCACCTACACCGCCATCGAGGCCCCCAAGGTGAGGAGGGAGGGGACGGAAACGACAGCGAGGGCTGCGTGGCTGCAGACGGTGTCGGTGAGGGAGGGCGCGGGGGGGCGCCCTCCTGCAGCAGCGGCCGTCTCCCTCCTCCCCAACAGGGCGAGTTCGGGGTGTACCTGGTGTCCGACGGCAGCAGCCGCCCCTACCGGTGCAAGATCAAGGCTCCCGGCTTCGCCCACCTGGTAAGAGTCAGTCCCAGCGGTGCTGCTGCCAGCAAGCGCACACAGCCTCGCCTGATTGTGGCCGAGATTGCCCTGCGTGTCCCTTGGCCTTGACGAGCCTGCCTGACCCTGCTGCTTTGGGCCCGCAGGCTGGCCTGGACAAGATGTCTAAGGGACACATGCTGGCGGACGTCGTCGCCATCATAGGTACCAGGCCTGCGGTGGGGGTGGGGGACTGTCGAGGGGACTCTGTGAGGACAGTCTGGACACTTCCTCTTCTGAGTAGACCCTGGGCGTGGAGTCGGACCCTCTGCCCTGTGCGCAGAAGTGAGCCTGGGCCCTGGACCACACCACTCTCTCTTCTCGCCTGCTCCTAGGGACCCAGGATATCGTGTTTGGCGAGGTTGACCGGTGAGTGGATGGCCGTGCTCATCTCCCGGACGTTTGCCTTCTGTGTGGAGCCTGTCGTCACTGCAGCCGGGGCTGTGTGCGTGCATGACACTCAGCTGTCAGGCTCTCCGTGTGTGTTCTAGAAAAGGAGAAACTATAATAAATTAGCCACCTTCTGGCCCCTCCACCAAAACGTCTGGTATGTCTTTCTCAATATCTCACTGTCCCTAATTTTCATGGGAAACTTCACTGTTTGCTAACCCGGCACTTACTCCTCCGACTCAGGTCTTAGCAGTATTTCCTGTTCGTCTCCACCCCTGCCTGACTCTTGTCCTTCCCACTTCTCCATTCCCCATTTCCTCTTTTTCCTCAGTACTCCCCCCTCGTGCCCAGACCCTGCAGCCCCACACACTGGTAAACCCCTCAAGTCAGCGCTGGGGGTGACGTTCCAGGTGGAAGGGAAGAGGGTTGTCATGGGTCCTGGGGAACCTCAGGTGTCAGTCGCTCACAGACGTGTCTCTGACCCGGGCTGCTGTGAGAAGGCGGGTTCGGCAGCCTCTCCCAGGCGGGCAAGTCCCCTCGTCTGTGGTGGCAGAGCCTGGGGCGCTGGACGGCCGAGGCGGAAGAGCCCAGATCGCTGTCTCCCTTAGTTGGCCCTTCCGGGAGCCGCCTGGTCGAGCAGGAAGGGGAAGGGGCCAGAGCCGGGGGAGGCGTGGCAGGAAGGGGGGGCTGTGGTCAGGGAGCTGCTCACCCAGCACAGCTGCGCCCGCAGAGCTGCGGTCCCGCTTGCCGCCCCTCAGCCCTGGCCAACATGGTCCCGGCAGCGGTCCTGCTCTTGCTCCTTTTGGTGGAACCGGCAGGTGAGAGGGTTCGGAGAGGGGCAGTGAGCTGGGCCCCGGGCTTGGGGTTGAGGGCATGTGTGGGCAGGTGAGACGGCACGTGTGGGCAGGTGAGACAGCCCATGGAGTGAGGCCGGCGTGGGCAGCAGGGCCCAGAGACCCCAGGCAGGGCCTATGTCTTCCCTGGTCTCCAGTCCCTGTCGGGTCAGTTGCCTCCTTGTCCATCTCAGCCTTTCAGGATCCAGATGCACCCAAGGCTTCAGCTGGTGGGGAGGGGTGTGTTTGACATAAGAAGCTGTTCTGGGAAAGGCCACATTTCCTGTGGGTGCCTCTGGCCTTGCCTGTTAGGAGATGACCTCTAGCTGGTTAAGTCGTATTTACAAAGTCCCTTTAGGGAGGCCGGGGGGACAAACTGGCACGATTGCTGCTTCTGTGGCTGTTGCTGAGGCTCTCCCCTCCTGTCAGCTGCCCACAGGAGGTGGGTGGGCAGCAGGCAATGCCCAGTTCTAGAGACCTCAGCATCCATGGGGAGACCGAGGCAGAAGCGGGAAGGTCCCAGCAGTTGGATCAACTCTCTTGCTCCCGGGGGTGTCATGTGGGAATGTTTTCAGGAAGGATGGTTGCGGCTGGGGTTGGGGTTCGGGGAGGATGGGGTTAGTGAAACTGAAGGGAAACCAGGGAAATTGAAAGGGACACGAGGTTGCACCAGCCCAGCCGCGAAGGCGGAAGGGTCAGAGTGTGGCGTGAGTGGAGGAGGGAGCCGGCCGAGGCATGAAGGGAGGGCAACTGTAGCTTCTAAGGCAGAAAACATGGATTTGCCTTCCAGCTGTTGCCCAACTGGGCCCCTAGTCGTGTTGCTTGTCTTCCTTGAGCCTCGGTTTCGTCACCCGTAAGATGGCGATGACATTTCTCGCCCAAGGTACTTTGGAGATTTGTGCAACACGGAGTGCGAAAGACCATCTCTGAACACAGAGTTCTAGACAGACACCAGTCTGAGGCCCGGAGCCCACGTCGGATGGGCCGGGGCGGATGCGGCAGGCGGGAGCTTAGACCCTATTTGATTTTCTAAATTGCGCAAACTTCCTCTTGGGCACCGGGTGTGAGAACAGGGCAGAGCCCACACAGTCCCCGCAGGGGCCCCGAGCAGGGGTCCTTCCCGGGAGTCCTGGGGCAGAGGCGTGGGCATCCCTTGGCCTGGGAAGGCAGCCGCCCTGTTTGGGCATATCTGAGTGTGGGGGTAGGGGTGCAGAAGGCCGGGCAGTGGGGGAGATGACCAATAATAGAGTAATTCCCTTCCCGCCCTGCCCCAGCTCACATCCTTCCTGTCCAGCTCTCAGCCACAGGTCACAGGACTGAGCAGAGACACCCCTGTGGTTTCTTCTCTGAAATTTCTCACTGCCTTCCCCTCACCCTGCCCCTCCTGTCTGAGGTTTTTAGTCTGCGCCCAGCGCACTCAGAAGTGTCCCCTGAGGGCCGTTAGGTGCTCAATGGGGCCTGAGGATCCCGCAGCAGGGCCGCAAGACAAGGGCAAGGGGCTGAAGGAAGGCCTCCCACTTCCCATGCGTGCACGAACGTTCCAAGTCCGCCAAGCCCTGGGCTCGGAGTTGGGGCCCCCAACCTAGGGTGGAGAGGGAAGGCCAGAGAAAGGAATCCAGACACGAAGATGCTGTGTCTTCCCTGGAGAGCTCCCTCGGCCGTGTCCGAGCTCGAGCCCCCAGACCTCTGTCTGTCCCGATGCCCCACCCCCACCCCCGCACCATGGGCTCCTTCTGTCCCCTTAGAGGCCCTCGGAGAGCCGCAGCTCTGCTACATCCTGGACGCCGTCCTGTTTCTCTACGGCATCATCCTCACCCTGCTCTATTGTCGACTCAAGGTGGGTGGGGGCGGGTGGGGGCGCTGCTTGAGAGACCCACCAAGTTTGGAGGGAAGGGGGATGGGTCACAGATATAGCTTTTGCTGATGACCTTCCCTCTGCTCCAGATCCAGGTGCGAAAGGCAGCTACAGCTTACCAGGTATGGACCCCTACCCCCTATCTCCCCCACACCTGGGTGTCAACAGGTTTGCTGACTCAGCCCTTCTAGGTCTGTAGCCTTGGGGTCTATGGCCCCCATGAGTCTCAGGTGCTGACTTGCAAAAGCTTCAGAGACCCCCCCTCCCACCTCAGCCTACCCACCCCACCACCCAGCCAAATCACAGGTGTCATGTCACCACTGCTGAGTGCAGAAGAAGACCCTGGGGGCCCTGAAGGAGGGGTGGGTCTCTTGACACCTTGCTTCTTTGCCTCCACAGAAGTCAGAAGGCATTTACACGGTGAGTCCCAGGCTGTCCCAGAAAGTCAGCAGAAGAGGGTGGACTTTCGGTGGCTTTTGGAAGGGCACCATCTGGGGGGTGGGGGTGGGAGGGGCCCTGGGCTGGACCCGAGCTCCTGACTGTCCTCTGACCTCCACCCCCAGGGCCTGAGCCCCCGGACCCAGGAGACCTACGAGACCCTGAAGCATGAGAAACCACCACAGTGACTGCAGACAGACGCCCTTGGTCATGTTCTCCTGCTCCGGGCTCCCCACCCAGCCCTGCCATTGGCACCATGTGTGCTTCCTGCCGCCAGTGCCCTCGGACTTGCCCCCATGACGCTGCTGTGCCCCCATGAATGGCCCCCTGGCTCGTCCTCCCTGCCAAAGGCCTGTGGCCAGATGCCACTCATTAACGTTCACACCCTAGTCTCCCTGCGACTGTGCCCTGCCCGCTTCCCCACCCTCAGCACCCGCCGAACAATGGAAAGGGGACGCCACCAATAAAGCCACGGAGCGGACTCCAGGCGTTCCTTCATTCGCTCGCTCACTCACTCACTCATCAGTCACATGCTTAGCCTCTGCGAGGCGCTGAACTGGACACTGGAGATGCCGTTGGGAGTGAGACAGACCCCATTCCTGACCTGAGAGACAGAGCCCAGGGTCAGACACCAGGCTGTCTTGCTCGCTTAAGGGGTGAATGGCCTGTGAGGGCGCTGACTTGGCCCCTGACCCTGGACTCTCCAGCGTGGAGCAGGGGCAGGAGCGGGGCCTTTGTGTCGGGGCTCTGGGCACGTTCAGAGGCATTTGAACCTAAAACAAGTTCCGGTTGTGGGGCAGCCTGGCTGTCCAACCTCGAAGAGTGACCAGTCTGATCACAGTGGATGTCACCGAGTCGTGTGGGGCAGTTCCCCGTGTCCATGGGCGTTAGCCTGACCAAAAAGTCAGACACGCAGGAGGGACGGTGTGACGGAGGCTCGTGGGACGCTCCTAAAGGAAGGTTGTGTGGGAACAGTGGTCTTCAGTGGGCTCTGGGGAGAGAGGCACCTTAGCCAGCCAGGTGAGGATTGGGTGGGGGCAAGGCAACGGGGGGCAAGCTCCTCGATCACGGGTGGGTGGCAAAGGCATCCCCCTTGTCAGGGCCTGGCCTGTGTCCAGCTCCGCCAGGAGGCGGGCTACCCTGCGAGTCTTTGAGTCCCATCCGAATGCCAGTCCTGCCAGGGACCCTTTCGGATCAGCCCCGGCCGCCCCACACTGAGCAGTGCTTTGCTCTCACAGTGAGTCACACCTGTCAAAGTGTGCTTCTAGCTCCTGCCCTTCGCTCTGCCCATTAACCCTGTGAGGGTTCAGGCTCTTTCAAGTTTAACCTGCCCAAGATCATCCTGCCGGTGACAGGCTGAGAACTGCCCCCTCGTGCGTGAGCACATGAGAAAAAAGCAGATCCTGGGAAAGAAAGGGAGGAAGGTGGTCATGCAGGGTGAGGGGTGTGGAGGCCAGACTGAAGGTCCAGCAATATACAGAAGAAACTGGAGCCTCACCTGAAGGTGGTGTGAGATGAGGTATGAAAAGAGAAGTGAGGCAGGGAAGGGAAGCGACTGTTTCAGAGGTTAGGTGGGAATGACTTTTCTTGAAAGTGCCTTAGCTTCCCTTACCCTAATTCTGGGATTGTGGGCTTCCCATGCCCATGCAGCCTGCTTTCAGGTCTACATGATGGATCCAGGCGTCATGGCTCCCAGCCCCTCTCGCCCCACGTGTCCACACGCTGGAGGACTGCCAGGCCTTGAGCTGACTCCTGTCTGCTGGTTCAAGGCTCCTAGGGGGCCAGGGCTACGCCAGCACCCAGATGAGAGTGGGAGGGGTATGAAAAGGTGTCCCCAGACAGCGTTCCAGGTGAGAGCAGACCCCAGGGGAGAGTGAGCCCCACCTTTTCCTGTAGGATGGGGGGTGGCAGGGAAGGGAGGACCTTGGACAACCCCTCTGGGTTCACTTTTCAGAAGCTTTCTCCTCTTCATTGAATGATCTAGACAAAATTCTGAGGAAGTCCTCATTTCCTGTGACCTGCTTGAGGCCAGGGATGCAACGTGTGAATCTCTCCTGCCTTTCCCCATTCCTCGTCCATGCAAAGCCTCCTCAGTCTCCACTCAGAGCCGCTACCGGCCTGCAGAAGACTCCTCCACGCCCCATTTCATCATTTCTGACTTTTGCCTCTTGGACCCTTTCTCCACCCTTCACACGCAAGCCCCCTCACGGGGTTTCTCTCTGTCTTCCTCCTCCATCCTCAAAAATGCCAGGCTCACCACAGACTGGACTTCCCTTTCCCATTTATTGCAGAAACAAAGAGTGGGGAGGGAGGAGGCCTAGCCAGAGGGCACGCTAGGGGCCAGCGGCAGTTGGCTGGGCATCCGCCTGTGGTGCGAACTCCAGGAAGTAGTCAAGCAACCTCATCAGGTCACTTTGAGCCTTGTTGACCAGGGGTGTCAGCTGCTTCTGTGTCTCCTCCAAGTAACCCCTGAAAATGTGAGGGTCAGAGGTCAGTGTGAGGCACCTGTGGCACTGGCAGGGGCCTGGGTGGTGGTGGAGGTGAGACCCAAGACCCCAAACTTCAGCACCTGGTCCATGCTGGCAGCTCCTAGGAGCAGAGGCAAGTCCTCCGAGGGGCAGAGGAACACACCCCGGAGGTAGAAATCCACAGCCCAGCCGCTGGGCCCATCTGCCCACAAGGCTGGGGGGCTGGGGGGACCAGGCAACCCTTCTCTCCAATTCAAAGCTCATGCTCCCTAACCCGCACCCCGAGCTCTGTCATCTGTAAGACCACCCCCCTTCCCATCTTTCTCCCCAGGGTCCCTGGGCCCTGAACCCCACTTGCTGAGACTCACCTGGCCTGGGCCTGAAGCTGCTGGCCATTGACCTTCCCCGCCAGCTCCCTGCCATACTCAGTCACGGTCTGGAGGTACTGTGACATCAGGCTTGGCAGACTCGACTCCTCCACCTCCCTCTGCACCACAGCCCCTGTGCACACACAGAAGCACAGGGGCCTCTTCTCAGCTGATCCCCAGCCAGGAGTCCTGGCCTCCAGCTACCCCTCTGCCAGGACCCAGACCCAACAGGTCTCCGGCTCTGAGTCTTTGCACGGGACTTCCGGGCTTTAGGGAGGGAACGGCCTTCTTCTTGAGCCCTGTGGCTGCCCACCCGGGCACAGGAGGCTGGCAGGTGGGCAGCCGGGACCGCGCCCCAGAGCACACTCACCCTCGAGGCTGCAGACAGCGAGGAGCAGTGTTGTGAGTGCCAGCAGCTTCATGGTGGAGCGGTGGGGGGTGGCCTGCATACACATGGTGGTGTGGAAGGACACTGAAGCCCAGTGGGCCCCGTCCCTCCCCGGGGACCCCTACCTAGGTGCCCACTCCAACCTGGCACCATCCCTCCCCAGATGAAAACTTGGTCCTCTTGGCAGGCTCCCCACAGGCAGGGCTTCCTACCTGGTCAGTGCCTCAGTCCTTGTGTCCGGGACTGGCTTGGCCAGAGAGGTAGGGCCTATATACCTGCCCGCCTCCCCACCCCCCTGTCAGGTGACAAGGACTGTGGAGAGGCCTAGGGGCAGGGGCCAAGTCAGAGTAAACAAGTGGGAGAGATGCGGGAGGAGAGGACAAGTACGGGGGTGGGGGCGGGGGGTGCATGGTGACGGGGCGGAGGCAGGCAGGCAGGCCTTCGTGGAGGCTGAGGGGTATCCTTTAGGCCCGCTACAGGCTTGTTCTTTTGGGATGTGGGGCAGCAGTCTTGGCTCTGGGGGTTGCAGGATGCTGGAGTGCTAGTTTTCCTCTGGAAAGCTCTGACATATTGAGCCCTCAGCCCTCAGTAACTGTCCCATTATAGGTGTATTTAATCTCCTTAACCGGACCCCCCTTCATGGTAACTTGGCAGAGAGGCTTTGGGGACCAGAAGAAAGAGCATGAACTGTGAGGTAGGGGTGAGGTCAGAGGGCAGGTGGTCGATTCTGTCCTTTTTTGAGTTAATGTGTAATGAGACTGCGTAGGCAGGGGCAGAAAACATGAGAGCCCAGAATGACATGTGTGTTGACCAAGGAGCACACTCTGCCCTCAATCAAAGTCAGAAAGCAGCCGCTGCTCTTCCCCCACCCCACGGGAAGTCTCTGGTAGGAAAGGGCGGCAAGGCTAAAGGATAAAGATTGAAAGTCCCCCGTCACTGCATCACCTTATCAGTTTTAGGTGGTAGCCAGCCAATGAGTTAGCAGGCGCCATGGTGTCCCTCTGACCAAGGTTCCATCCCAGCCCCAACTGAGAGGAAGGGGAGTACATTCCTCAGGCCCAAGGCATTCGG